>VWZN01013176.1:862115-877806 GCA_013396955.1 Regulus satrapa
AAAAAAAAAAAAAAGCAATGAATTCTGACAAACTAAAGAATGTGCAAAATGTATCACTGACCTTTACCTAAAAGGACTCTGGATGAAATAATCATCCAGATTTGGGTATTAGAGAAGAGTCAGGCTGGTTTTTTACATGATGACTTCAAACTTGTTCTTGTAGAAATTTACCTACAACTAAAAACTCGAGATACAACTTGCCCATTTCTAACTGACTCTCTTCTGGTGATGCTCTCCCCAAAAGGCACCAACAGATGGAATGGGATGTTCGTTTCCTTCCCAGGACACAACAACAGCTGGATGGGATGTTGTTCTCCTAGCACCAGTGTTAATTTTTGGCTGATGGTGCAGCTCCCGAAACATCATTCTGGATATCAAGAATTATAATTACCAGTGCATGTTTGGGACTTTCCTGCAGAGACAACCACAGGCCAGACTAAAATACATAAATTTTGTAATTACATCTCTCTTTTAGCCATTCAGGTTGGCTGCTTTACCTCTGGGGGTATCTTACGCCTTACAGGCTCTGCTCATTCCTGTCAAGGATCTTAACCAAGGGACAGAAGAAAGTTCCACATACCACTGAAGAAGAGTGTGAAGCTAGTTTTGACTGACTGCTATTGCCATTAAACTATCAGGGTATTTTTTTTTTCCCCAAAGTGTACCACACTAAACATCTGGGAACTCTTCTATTCAGGTAACAGATACTGTGAGAATATTTTTTTAAGTTTTTTTACAGAACTGCTGTCTGCCTCTGTGAGGGGTAAACTGGCACTAGGCCAGGCTGACATGCATCTGTGTGTGCATCTTTTAAGTTGAAGAGACTTATCAATGCAACTCAACTGTTTGATTATTAATTCCTACTTTTGGATTTTCTGGTGGGGAAAAAACAAACAAAACAAAAAAAAACCAAACCAAAACAACACAAAACAAAACAAAAAAACCCAAAAAAACCCCCAAAAAACCCCAAACCCTGCAAGAGCTGGTGCAGCCCAGAACGGATCCACTGCAGGAATGAGGACGGGGGGAAATGTGTCCTGATGTCCAACAGACTTGCAGTTGCCAGAAGAGCTCTGAAGATTTTAAGAGATAATTTATATTAGGATTGTTGTAATTTATATTGGAAACTGGACCAGTGCCCAGGGTTGGGCTAAGTGTCATGAAAAGCTTTGTATGCCCTCCCACACAGTTCACTGTATAATCATAAACTGCTACATTCATGTTGAAAAATATAAGATTTTGCATTACAACACACGGTGTAGAACCATTTTCTGTTCTGCTCCACTACTAAAAAATTGAGGTAGTACATTTTTTATCAAATATTCTTGCAAATAATTTGGGGGTTTTCCAGATCCATTTTTACCATACATGTTAAACCAGATAATTTATTTCCCAGACAAATTAAAGAACTAATGAACTTTTCAAGAGGTCTACTTTAGCTGGAATCTTACTCTTAACTTCCATTAATAAAACAGTGCATGAAAGTCTTCAGTTAATCTTTATGCTGATTATGGCATTTTGTATGCAATGGGTACCTCTTGGTCAGTAATAATGAAGACATAACAATAGAAGTGAAATAAAATTCAGTGAGTATTTTCAGGTATACATTCCTCACTTTTAATTAAACCTCCACTAATCTCTTTTAGGAGTATTACCTGCAATATTGCTAGCACCTTACCTAAGTAGAAGAGCTGTAAATCAGATAGTGAAGCAAATCTCATATTAAAACTACTTGATTCTATGTAAAATTACTCACTAAACTTTAATACTTGCATTGATTCTTCAGAGCAAAAAGGAAAATAATCAAATCTGAACTGCAGTTTAACATAAGGTCCCCCTGGACACAGCTGAAGCAAAGCCTTGCTTGTGAAAATTGCCAAGGCCACGCACAACGTTTTTCATTGTTTATTGCCAAAAGCTGGGGTTCTGCTTCTCTGCTATGGTCCCTGACTGAAAGCACTTCAAAACTATCCTTGAGATTGTATATTAATAGAGGTTTCCTAATCTAAAATTACTGATAGCCAATTCATATTTATTGATTCTTGTTATCATCATTATTTGGTGCAAATAATGGTTTGGAATAGACCTTTCTTTCCTGGAAGAGACCCTGAAATGTTCTGCAGTGTTATTCCCCTCATTGCCTTAATTTCTTTACTCTGCACCTCATCAGATTTTCTAGTACCAGAAAGAGAGGCCATTCTTCCCTTCTTTCTGGTCACAGCACCTTGGGCACCTCCTCCAGTTTCTTTGACTTGAGGGCACAGCTGCTGGGTCACAGGGAGAATTCCTGCTGGATTCTCCTCCTTGACATCAGATTTCATCACCAGGCTTCCAAAAGTGAGGGTTAACTTCTCTTCCTGTGCCAGGGACCAGACTCTGAACTCTGACATGAATTTTCCATCTATCTGCTCCTCTCCTCTCAAAGCCCATCTTGGAATTGTCTCTATATATTTACTATCCTGTGTTGTTAAAAGGTGCTGCTTCTTTCCAGTTGAAAACCAGGAGTGGTTTTTTGCCGTTTCAATGGTTTGCTATTGGGCTGTGCTTCTTATGTGAGCAAATTTACAGAAATTAATGAATCTTCTCCTAAAGCTAAAAGTATTTACCTGCTTTTCCCTGGAGAAACCAGCACGTTTACCTCTAATACAGATTTTGACTTTGTGTTTGAAAATCACCAGGTTATACCATAACAAAACTTAGAATTTTCTGTGAAGTTAGGCTTGTCTCTTAAATATCCCATACCTCAAAAAGAGGTGCTATCTGGTGATTTGGCTCTTTTTTGAGACCCAAAAAACTAAAGTTAAAGGGTTCACACTAAAACAGAGTGACAACATTTGTAAAGTATGAAATTATTCACAGGATAAGATGTCATTTCCTGCCCAGATCCACTCCCATATTCTTTTTTTTTGGCACAAGAATACAGGAGTCTGAAGAAACACTGGTAGTTGTTTTTTGTGATGTGTATTTCTGAACACAAGCTGTGACATTAATCTAATGTATGTCTCTCTGCATTAACCAATCAACAAATTTTTGAAATATTGCATTCCCAAAACTAAATGCTGGAGGTTAGACCATACCTAAAATGTCTGCTGATAATTTGTTTCTGCTCCTTCGCTTGTGTGGGTAAAGTCTAAATATTTACACTGTTTGGTACATAAATTGCTTTGTCCTTGGAATCATTCTGAAGTTCTTTAACTCGGAGTTTTTTCTAGAAAGTCACGGAATTAAAAAATATTGCAGTCAAACATTAAAACAAACCAAACCAAACCAGTACATATATAGATGTGATATAGATTTTGATTGTTGAATGCTGGTACTAGTTGCCAAAATGTAAGAAAAAGCATAAATTGAGATTTTAAATTTATTTTTTTCCCCAAGTCACTTTAAAAATGAGGATGGAGGAGTTCAGAAACACATCAGTCTAGAAATCTGCTGCCTGTGTGACTGGTTCCTCTACAGATCTGCTGCAGTCTGCTTGTTCTCCTCTCTCAGAGCAATCTTATAGGATCCAATAAATCCAAACACCACTGAGAACAGCCTCGAACCTCATACTGAAGTCAGCACTGTCCCAAGGAGAAGTAGGTTAACAGGAGAAGACAAAGGCTGCACAAAACCCTTGCACTCCCATACAGCATCTCTGCCAGAATGTAAAAATCAGGAAATGAGTCCAAATCCCCACAACTCTGTAAAACAGACATTCTCACTTGCAGGTATCATTTACACTAGATAATTAACAAGATAATGATTAATCCAGAACTCTTAGAGTATCCACATGTGGCTTTCCATGGTGTCTTCTTAGAAATAAAGGTTTTCACCACTTGCCGTCCCAGTTGCTCAGTGACCAGTGCTTTAGAGCCCAGGCACTACAGAAGGACAGAATTTCACTTTCCCATCACACTGGTGTGGAGTGTGGCTTTTCCGGGAGCCAAACACCACGGAGGGGTGAAGATGGCAATAACAAACTTCCCATCCACACTTTGTGCAGTCCCTTCATGGCTAATGACTCCAGCCAGGTTTTGGAGGATGCACTCCTCCCCAGCACAGCTGGGGGAGTCCTTTTCCCAGCAAATCTCCAGTAATTCAGGGGAGGAACTGCAGCACTCTGTAGGGCACAGTGCTATGGTCAGCTCTGTGTGCATCATAACCCACAAGCAGGCTAAGAAGTGGATTTTTCTTTTTAAGGAAACAGCCAGAAATCTGCATTTATACCACGGACCCAAATCTACAAAGGTGACTACAAGACACTAAACCATTTTTGATTCATCTCTTGGAGGCGTGATACAGACCAGATTAAAATGCCTACAAATTTCTTTCTAAGATACCAAACAATAAAGAAAGGTATTTGACATTTAAAAAAAAAAAAAAAAAAAAATCAACCAAGCAAACAGAAAAGCTCCCAGACATCCTCAGGAACAAACCTGGAAGAAAAATATTTAGAATCATACTCAGTATAGCAGGCTGAGTTCATGCTGGCACCATCTCTGCTGCTGAATTATAAACCTCTCAGAAACCAAGGCTATAATTACAGCTGGGTGACACTTGAACTTTCCATGGCCAAACATTTCACAGGACATAATTTCTGCATGAGATTTCATGGCACATTGTAAAGCCTTGAACTTCTTCCATCATAGTGGAATTTTGTGATCCTCTTTTGCCAAGACATAAATGAATAATTATTGGTGAGTAATGATAAAAGTTAATTACTTTCCTTTCTAGGAGCAGAACCGGTAAGAAAGCTCACTCTGTATTGTTGGTGCTGAGGCAAAGGCTAGAGAAGAGTGGCCAGCAGTGTTATCTGCAATGTTTTGTTGCAGTGAGTGATATCTCCTGGTTTAGAGGAGAGGGCATTTCATATCTTCTTTTGCTTTCAATCATAACTTTTCATTAGTGACGACTGAACCTCAAACCCAGCCAGAGACGGTGCAGGTGAGCACTTATAAACGTGGATGGTTATCTGGAGCTTATCTGAACAACTTTTATCAGCAATATTGCAATGGGAATTTCACAAGAACAGTTTTTCTGGCTCTTCCTTTTCCTGATTAGGTACTGCAGGAGCTTGTCTGCTGCTGCATGCAAGACCCAGCCTGCTGCCCAGCTGCAGTCAGAATGGGAGCAAAACCAGTTCATTTCCTCCAGTTTCCCAAGTGTCTTAGGGGATGCAAAATTAGCATTGAGGCAATATCACAGTAAATATAACTATTCTTAATTTCTAGGCAAAAATCAGCAAGTTAAAAAAGCTCACAAACTATAATCAGGTTTTTATATCTCTCCTTTCCTCGCTGCTCCTTTTCCCTTTCTTTTCCTTTCATAAAAAATGCCATAAAATTAGGAAAAAAGCAAATTCAGATCAGGTATGAGAAACAGCTGCTAAGATTTAGCAAAACTGGATTGGAAAATAGAGGAAAATGAAAGCCTGGTTATTTGGGTCAGTGAAAATTGGACAAAGCAAATTAGTGGAAAACAGAATATAGAGAGAACAATTCTGAACTGGCTGGAGGGTAAATACAATGACTGATGCAAGCCTCCATTTCCAGCGTGTTGAATTCCACTGCACAGCAAACAGCTTTTACCAGCATCAATGTGGATAACTGGAAAATGAGACACCCAGTTAATGCTGGTTCCCCTTCCTGTGCTTCTGCCCACCAAAAGCACCTCCATCCATTCAGAGGTGCTGGCCCAGGTTTCTCAGAGAGAGGAAGAGGTGAGGCTCTACATGTGCCTTTCAGGGACCTGCCACTGCCACCCCTGCTCACACACAGCAGAGCCCCCAGGGCTGCTCTGACCCATTTAATCCCACTTCTAAAGTCAGCACAAAGTGGATCATGCCTCTGATAAAAAATGGCAATAAAACTGTTTGCTTAAATACTTTTAAACAGGCTTAGGTCATCTAATATCTTTAGAAATTAAACACCTTGCAGTACGTCCTTTTTTTGTTTGTTTGTTTGTTTTTTGGGGTTTTTGTTTGTTTTTTTTTTTTGTTTGGCTTTTTTTAGGAAACACATCAATTAACAGATATTGCCATAGGCAGACTTTTTGCTCAACAGCTGTTCTTGCACTCTAAAAAACCACGAGAATACATTGCAGACAGAAAAAGTCTCCCTCACTATAGGCTGGAGTTAGATAACAGAGATCAAAAAGAAGTTCCAAGAGTGATCAGCCTGATGCTCATTTTGTAAAAGTTCTTTTCCCTTTACATTGATTTTTCTCCTCTGAAATGTAGTTCAAAATATCCCATGTGGCATGTCAACTTCATTTACCCACTGCATTTCTAATATGTTTTCTCCATACTCTTCTATCCCATCACAGCAATTGCTGTGTGCCACAGCATGCTATCATGTTTAATGGAGAATTTCACAGTGAATTCAATGGTGACAAATGCTTAAAAAGAGCTGCCACAACATGGTCCTATCTTTTATTATAAAAGAACCTACCTGGGGTGTGAGATCTGGCTCTTAAAGAGGAACAGCCCTTGAATTTCTATCATTCATTCCCAAAAGTAAGAGGAGACCCACAACAAAACTCAGTTCCAAGCACCCATCAGAGCACCACATCCAGATCTGAATTTGGATTTGGGGTTTATAACAACCTGCGACCTTTAAGCTGTTCAGAATCACAAGGCTGCATCCAGACCTTCATCCACACGTGCAGAGCAGGTAACGTTTCCCTGGCAGGCAAAACTCAGTGAAGCTCCCACCATAAAACAATGCCAGTCCCTCTAACACCTTGAATGACAAATTCCACCTCAGTGGGAGAAGTTGTGTTTATTCCCCCGTGTAAAGCAGGAGCTGGCAATCTGCTGCTCATCAGTTCGCTGCTGTCTTTAACTGCATTCCACTAAAATCTGAGAAATCATAATTAAACCCCGTTGACATGGCCCAGCCAACATCAGATGCTGCAAATGAAATAATCCTAGTTTATAAAAATATTAAAGCTATTAAATGAACAAGCATTTTCACATTTGTTAATCACATCCAGCAAGACTTGCAGCAGGGTTTTGCAATGCAATAAATATTCAAGAGCTGGGGACTGGCCACATTAGCAGCTTTGCAAACACTGCTCTTTAGAAAAGTCCTTTCGAATGGGATGTAGGTGGCAGTGTCTTTTCTTCATTGACTGTCAGGGAGTACAAACAATTAGCTCAGTTGGGGATGAATCATCCTTAATGTTTCCAAACAGGAATTTGCCAAATTATATACAACACTGATAATGTTTCCTAGTGCAAGAAGATACAGTTTTAATTATATGATAATTTTTCATTCTTATTGCACAAAATTGTTGCTCCAGACAAAGAATGTCAACTGCTATTGTGACATTCCCTAATGCCTCTTATCTCATATTAGCAAAGACCTCTGAACAAAAGAGAGAGTGACTACTTCAACTTTTAGTGCAGGAGTATTTAAATAACAGGTAAAATTTAATGCTAGCTGAAATTAAACAGTCTCAGCAGTTTCATAGCAGTCAATCTCTCCTCAGAGTTGTGGGAATGTATACATTTCTACTGCAAATTTTAATATGAGGATTAAATAGGGTTCCTGCCTTGTCATCTTCCTCACTCTCCTGCCACTCTGACAAAACAGAAACAAAGTTTAAGCTGAATTATTTTGTCTACATCTGTTCTGGATGTGTGTGGGGCGTTAGGAGCAAACGTTATGGGCTAGTCATACATTTTTATGTCCTTAAGATTTTGGAATCAGGTCTCTGCATGGAAAATAACAGCTTTCAAAATAGTTCACTTTTCTGGCAGGTAAATGGCATTGTTTGAGTCTGTAAGGTCAGGAAAGGCTGATCTTCTGGACATCAGGGAGGGAAAGTGGTGGCCATTAGGAGTAACTCCTTGCAGTAAAAAATACAAAGAGGCACTGTCTGCATTCCAAAAAGTGGAGTAGATTACAGGGTAGAGAGCTGCCACTGGCATCTAAAGATAAGCAAAAGGAAGTCACAAAGAAATGGAAATTCAGAAAGAATGATATTCAAGGAAGAAGAAATAAATTTGTCAAAGAGATAGAGGATTGAAAAACCCAGAACTGAATAAGAATGTAGGCAGCAGGAATATGGGATCCAGTTCTAATTTGGGCTGTCTGCTGTGTGCTGTCTGCTGCTTGTATTCAAACAAAAAGTGAATGTACTGAAATTTTTACATGCAGTTGGATGAGAAACAAGGAATTACTATATCAGACATATTAAACCATTCTTAAACTTTTTAGATGGGCTCAGATTGACCTTATAGTGTCGAAAGCCACAAGGTACATATTACTGGCATTCCTATGCAGAGGTGAAAACATGTGCAGGTGACATTCATCATGCCTTGTTAACTGCTTTTGTAGGCTCCCTTTGTGATAGCAATGTCTGAACTCCCACAGAGTTGGATGGGAGCAAGAGCAAGTCTGCTATCTGTCACATCAGTAATTGCTACATGCATTAAAAATTAACAATCTAATTTGAAGGAGTGGCTTGTGAACTGAAGCTTTATTGGGTTAAAACCAACCCTTACAGCAAGAAGCATAGTTTATCTACTGCTAAATCCACTGCTCCCCATTACTGTTCAAATGAGATCTCTCTCTCCCATCTGCAATATATAATCTACAAAGTTCCTGATCCAATGATATACTCTTAGAATTGAAAGTTTAGACTGATGTTTTGCTTGAGATATTACAAAGCTTTCTATTCCCGTCAGTAGAAACTCATCCCCTGTCAACACAAAATTGACTGTTAATGTACTCAAATAATTTAGTTGGGAGAAAAGACAACTAATGCAATTATCCCTGAAAGGTTTAGATATTAATGTCTCTGGAGCATGCTAAGTGCCCCAAAAGCCAATTGTAGCTTCTTAGAAATAAACCTTTAATCCTCTGCACCCCTCTATAAGAAGGAAAACCCACCTGGGAGCTTAAAAAGAGAGAAGCAGCCAAATTTTTACACCCATTACTAGAGAAGAGCTTAGTTTACACAGACTATCATTTTCTCCTTGTTTCTGAAACTCAGCAACACACTCAGAGGTAAAAAAAAAATGCACTGACCTTTTCTAAGACATTTTACAGCTTCATGATCATGCCATTCATGCACGTAGATTAACAGTCCCTAATTAATATTCCCAAGCAAAATCAACATAATCATTATCTAAAATTTTGTATCCCCTTTCTCTGGAACCTCTTTCTGTTGCTGCATTAAAACCAAAATCTTGGGGTCAGAGCTGAAGCTGGAGTGAAAAAGGAGGCAGATTGGGGTCTTTCTTTATGTTGCCATTACCCTTAATCACGCATTCTACATATATGTGAGCACACCCAGATATTTGAAATACAAGCTTCCAGAGAAAGCACCATGCCTCTTAATTTTCAGTGGGCAAAGCAAGGTGGAACCAGGCTATGTGCAGGTGGTTTGACTGAATCAGCTGCTAAAACTCCCAGCCAGTTCTCAAACTGTCTACTTAACACTGCCTCCAACAAACACTGCTGTCCCTCAGTGCCGTGCCATCTGTGCCTGCTTGGTGTGCAGCTTCTCCTCCTCCTCTCTCACACGTTTAGGCTGTACCCCAAAGCCTGGATTTCCTGGCCCTCCTCCCAGGATAGCTTCTTGTTACAGTGGCAGCACACAGAAATGGGAGAAAGGTATGCCAGACTTTGTATTTTCTACCAAAAATACAATTTCTGCAATGAATGTGTTTCTTCAGGCAATTCCCTACTCTTAGCTGCTCTGCTAGATTTTAGGATTACTGTTTTAAGTTGCAGTATATTAAACTGTCACTTAAAAAAATCCTAATGAAAAATGAAACAGCTGAAATTGATGAGCAGTAATAAGAGCTTATCACTGTGGAAATTAAAAGTCAGTGGTAACACTGGGCTGCACAGAGAATGATCCAGCCATTCTGTGGGCTTGGTTCCCAGTGCTGGAGGTGAGGGGAGAGCAACTCCAGGATTTGATCAGCTCTTGAAATCAAGCAAAAGGGTGAGGATTTCTTCACCTGCCTTACACAGTCTGTACCACCAGTGGTGATTTTTATCACCCCAGAAACACAGGCTCACCTCCCCACTCCCTGGCATGCCATGCAGCATGGTATTGCTCTGTTTTCCAAAGACCCAGACATTCATACAGTCCTGATGCTTCTAACTTTAAGAATTTTGGGGACATTGGACCATTAAAAGGAAAAAAAAAAAGCAAAAAAAAAGCTTTAAATGTTTTATGAATACAGAAATGTGCAGGGAGAATGGAGACCTAGCAGGGAAAATATTTGCAGAGTATGTCCATCCCTCACTGACTCCAGAAAAAGCTGCAGAGCTCACCCCAAACCACAGTCCAGCCCCAAGGCAGAATTCCACAGGAAACGGAATTCTGTCACTGCATTGCTTGAGGTTCAGGCCTACTGGAAAACAAGTGGCTCCATAGATCAAGTCTGGCCTCTGAAATTCCCAGAGTACCTCATTTAGGAAAAAAGGAGAGGTCCATGGGATCCAAAAGAATGAAGGTTCAAATTCTATAATATTTTTCAAGTATAATTTTTCTTTGTGTGCAACACTCCCATGGCTTCTTGAAAAGAATGTTTTAGTTGACCACAGATAGTAAAAAAATAGTAGCTCTAAATTAATCTAGGATTCTTCCTTCCCTTATAGTTTTCCACTTTTCCACCAGCAATATTTCCCTGATTACTAAACATTCTCTAAAAAACATTAATCAAGGGCAGCAGAAACTTTATCATTTTACAAAACACACTCTGAGGAGGTGCAGGCTTCTCAATAAGACTAAAGGAAATATCCAAACAGATGAAGGCTATTCTGCACATGCAGTAAAACACTGCCATAACTGTATAATGATTCACATTCCTGAGCAATGCCAGATATTAAATTCAGGCAAGCAGAATTCTGAAATGGTCAAGTGAATGCCTGTGGACAGGTGTCATTAAAGAAAAATGAAGTATGAGGAGAAAACCACATGCCTGGAAGATATTTGATTGTTTTATAAAACTTGTGAGCAAAGTTGTCCATGAGTTAAACTTTAGTGTGGTTTAGGAGTGATAACTTGAAACAGATTACTTACTGACCAAACTCTGTTTCTTTAAAATCAACAGTGGACACTCATCACAGTCAATGAAAACAGAGTGGGATTAACTGAAGATTCCTGGGGTTCTTAATATGTGGATAATTACTTGGCTGAATAAAATAAAAATGTACCAGGACATTATTTATTCTAAATACACTGAGAGCTTTGGTGGCAGCATAAACAAAACAAAATAGATTTGTTGCCAAGACAGCTGACATAATCTTGAAAAATAACAGTTTAGGCTGTCAATTCATGTGAGGGGCAGAGCACGCAGCCTCTTACATCCCTACCTGCAAAACCAGGGATAATAATGTTTGTATCCTCCTGTTTTCTGTCTCTCTTGTCTATTTAGACTGTAAAGTTCCAAGATAAGACCTATTTCGTTTGTATGGTAGAATGAAGCAGATAAAGATTATAATGTTAGAACAAATCTTCTAAATTCTCTAAGTTGAAGATGCATTTAGAAAGTTCAGCCGTACTAAATCAAATTTAGGTTTCTAAAATTGTTCTGGACACCTTCTGAGAGCAGCTTTACCTCAGAATCAAGCAATTCTACTTTTGATCTTGGTGTGCTAAGTTTATAATCCCTATACATAGGATCCCTAGGATCCCCTATCTTATTTAGAGCCTCTGGAGAAAATCAAGTATCATTAAAAAGTTAGAACAATTTGCAAAAAATAATTTTCCACACTGTCAAATGTCGTAATCTACCCAACCCCTCCCCCACCCATCAAATACTTGCTCTCTAAATTTTTCTTGTTAGAGGAGCTAAAATTTATTGATAGCTCAATGACTTTGACTTGGGCAAACTTAAATAAAGGTGGTAGGATGCTAAGAAAAAGTGTCGTATTCCAAGCCCCGAAAAGTGACACAAACTTTCCTTTTAATCACAGTCTTTAAAAGTGAAACAAAGGTTCCAGCTGATCTGGGCCCAGACACTAATACTAAAGGGACAAAGCAAAATGTTAAGAATGTGTGAAATTCAGCAGAGGAAGTCACAGATCTGAAATTTACTGTAGTATAAGTGTAAAGGAAAGTAGAGAAAAAACATGTAGAGCCAAAAAACTCACTGCACCTCACAGCAAGATATCCTGACTTGACAGGGTCATCAAAAATACAAGTAATAATTATTCTGTGCACTGCCTTAGCATAATCCAGTTATGGTTAACTTCATCTTGCTAAAGTTGTTACTAAGAGAATGCATTAAAGCCTGATGGTATTTCCATGTAACTTCATGCATGCTTGGCTTGAACTACATGTTATTCTTCTTTAAAGTATTTGTGGTGTTTTGGGGCAAAAGAAAATTCTGAACTCCTCAGCTAAACCCAGAAGGACAGGAGTTCTGTCTGAGACTTTTGCTACATTAAGGACAGCAGAGATCCCTGCTTGAGGAGGTCAGTGTCTGATTCATTCCCCAGTTCCATTACAAATCAGTTATATGAAGAACGAGGTATTGAAAGCAGATTTTAAATCTAACTGAGCATAAAAGGTTTGCCAATTTCCATGACTGAGCTGAATCACATGAAATTCAACACCCACTAAATATTATTTCCCTCAACAGGCTGCAGGGAAGAGTTTTAATGATTTTACTTCTTAGACCTTGCCAGCAGATACCCAGAAAAAAAACCAAAAACAAAAAAAACCCAACCAACCAACCAAACAAAAAAGTATAATTGCTATTCCTAATTTAACATATTTTAAATTATTTCAGGTCTTAAAATGTCTTTCACGTTGATGACCAGAGGATACAGGGCACAGAGGAGTAAAGAGACAAGATCCCCTTCGTGAACACAGATCCTGCTCCTTTGCTCCTGGTTCTGGGACACTACAGGGGGAGAAGCTCTGGTCAGCACCACTGAGCACAGGAACTAAATATTGGTCACCTGAAGACAAGAATCTGGGGATTCTCAGATCCATCTCTGCTATCTAATGGTTGGCAGAAGGGAAGTTGGTAAGAGTTGTGCACGTTTCTGTTTGGGGCCATTAAGGCTTCAGAAATGCCCAGTTACTGGGAGCCAGCTCTGTGGTTTGCTGAGAGCTGCCTGAAGCAGCACAGGATGCATTAAGTCCTTGTCCATAATCTTTTCTGGGAGCCTGGAGCCAACAGGCTGAATTCCCCTGTAATGTGACTGAAGTCCACCAGGAAATTGTGCTAGTCTACTGTTTGGATGAGGGCAGGTTTTAATTAACTGGAAAGCCTAAGATTCAAGATGTTCTGATTTTTGAGTCCCTTCTGCTGGCAACTTAATGCATCAGCTTGATAACATTAATACTTAATAAGCAATATGCTTATCATACTGTGCAGAGTGAAAATGGGCAGGATTCTGAATTTCTGATGCCTATTGTACATGGGAAATAGATGAGAACTCATCTTTTTGCTTATGGCTCTGGAATTGTATACTCTGCTTGGCACTCGGTATTTCACTTAGCAAAGGACAGCACTTTATAACTATTAAATGCACTGCCTTAGGGATGTGGTAACCCATTGACTTGACAAGTCTTTTAAAAAATGCTATAGTCAAACAGCAAGGCAGGATACATAGGATTTATCTGATAAGCTGTAAAGTCCCTAATGACCCCAAACACTTCAGGCAACACTAAGTATAAAAGTCATTTTGATGAACCTGCAAATCACATATAAATCAGGAGAGAATTTTTGTGTCCAAATATTTTTAAAGGCATATATTTCCACTGTGTCTTCTGTTTTGCCCTCTACAATTCCCTTGACATGAAAATATAAGAAATCATTGTGAGAACTGATCTGAATTAAACATTTCTGCCACTTTGGCTCCCTACCTCCTTTGTTTTACGGCTTCAATGGGAAAATGGCAGCCTTCACTCATTTTCCTTCTTGATGCCTTTCAACAGGACATGTTTTCCTGAGTTAATTTAAATTTAAAAAGGGGTAGACAAAAATGATGCTTTCCCACATGACCATGTGGATGCTGTGCTAGTCCTGAGGATAATTTTAGCTATATGGTACATGCAGAAGTGACAGAAATAAGCAACACACTCTGTTCAGGGTGCCAGCGCCTGCCAGTCTGCTATTCCAACAATATTCTGTAATTAATGTTGAGTGAGCAATAAAGAAAGACCCAAGAGAAAGGCAAATTGCTTGTTTTCTTTCCATTATGGATGACTATGCAAGAGGAAACCAGGAATATTCTGACAGTGCAGCTAAGATCTGGAAACTGTACATCTGTTTTGATCATTTGGATCCCAGCATTCATAAAGATGAGCAGTTTATTATGCTCAGTGCCATTTGTCAATACATCTTTCCCTATTTGTCCCTGCTGAGATTATGGCTGCTACAAACTTAACAGCTGGCACTAGCACTGACAGACCAGGGCCAATTTATGGAGCTCAGCTGGTAAAATACTGACCACTTGTGACACAAAAGGATGTCCCTGTCCTAGCCATCCGGCTCTCTGCCCTTCTGGTGCCTACTCTGCTCATTTTGGCCAGGCTGCTGTAGGGAGTGACTCCTGCCAGGGCTCCCAACAGCTCAGGGGCTCTGTGCCACTCACCCCAGCTCTCCTTCTGCCACATGGGCTGCTGCACTCAGCTTTGAGCTGGCTTTTGTGTGCACTGACTGCACCACCCTGACGCCCAAACCGCCCACTTGCAAGGTGGTGAGTTGGATTATGCTGTGAGCAAACATCCTCCTCCTTCCTGCCTTAAGAACTGCATTCAAAGAAGTTCCTGCTTTTCCTGCTAAAGGAGCCTGGTTTACAGGTGAAAAAGGAATATTGTCTTTCAGATTGTCTTTTTTTTTTTTCTCAGCTGAGTAAGCCTAAAACTATTGACAGGCTCCTTCCTTTTCCCTCACACTGTCCCCATGGGTGGAATTTCACTGAGACCTTGTATTAGGGGTGAAAATCATCCATTTTATGGCTGCCACTGCTGTGAGGGTCATGCAACTCATTCGCTACCAAGAGGACAGCTTGCTATAGAGAGCTTTACAGATCTGTGTGCTGGTGGGATGTTATGGTGGCATAGAACAGGTAGAAGGTCCTTCCACCCTTCCTGTGTAGAAATTGCAGCAGGCAGCCACCTGCTCCTCTCCACCTTCTGTGCTCTTGTGCTTTCAGATCCCCCACACATCCTTCATTGGCACACAAGATACACCACATGCCCCTGGCTGGCACAGTTTATATTTTCTGTCCCCCTGTGTGTATTAACAAACCAAATCCCAGGATTAGCCAAAGTCTATGGGTTGGATTTTTGTGGTTTAATGTCTACATCTTTCTAATTAGGTGCAATCTTGATCCAAGTGAAGTAAATCAGAACAGTTTCAATTAAAAGCTAGGAAACACTTGTAGGCCCCATACCTGGCATGGTGTTACTTCATCTCTCTTTGGAATGAAATGTTTTTTGTTCTTATCACTGCCAAGGGGAAAAAAAACCAAAACAAAACACAAAACCAAACAAAAAACCCCAAACAAACAAACAAAAACAACAATCAAACAAACAAAACCCAAACCAAAACTTTTTTTAAGCACACAAACTCACAAGTCAAGCTCTCAGGTCTTTTCTGCTAGTGCCTCCTCCTTGATGCAACTTTGAGTAAACAGAGGACAAAGACACAGAACTGCTCTCATCACAAAAATGTTTTCCATTTGCACTTCACCTCAGTAGATAAAACTTTTTTTTTTTTTTT
>VWZN01013176.1:877841-916315 GCA_013396955.1 Regulus satrapa
TTTTTTTGTGTAAGGCAATAGAAAATAGTATTGTTTTGTGTAGAATGTTTTTGTTACTTGTCTTACTCCTAGTGAAGCAAAATGTTTTCAAAAGGCTGATAGGACCTGAATCCCTGTTTGTTCCTGGAGGATCCCAGCTCTATGAAGAATTTTCAGTGGAATTGTGCTTGTGACAGCTTTGGAGCTTTTGGGAAGGTTTCGCAAACTCAGTTGCCCAATAAATAATCTGTTGGAGCCACAACAGGGTTTAGAAAAGCTTTACAAGTTGGCAACTTGTATGTAGTGCAGCCACTCTGAATAGATTTTAGAAGCTGAAGGTCTTGCTTGAGCAGATAAAGTGTCACTTTATTAAAAAACAGTGCAAATTACAGAGACAAGATAAAAATTTTTCAGAACCACTAGCTTTTAATATGGTTAAGTCTATCAAATGCTTCCAAGTGGGAATATACAAGGAGGATCTTCTGTGCAAGAGAGCACAGCTTGGATCTACAATGGACATTTTGCAGATCTGCACTGCAGGCAGCCCATGGGCTCTTTGTTTATATGGATTGTTTCAGTCCTGTGGTTGCCTGAACCCCATATCAGCAAGAAGGATTTACTTTGCCACAGTGAGGTGCACTGCAAACAAGATCTCACTCCCCTCACAGAAGAAAACCAAGAAGTGAAGTTAGTCCCACTTATTAGTCCCACTAATAGTTTAAATTTTCCTCTTAAGTCTCTACAGAAAAAAGTAAAATATATCAATATCAGACTAATAATAATCAACCCAGACTCAAAGTTTCCAACCATGTCCAACAAACATTATTAACTCACAGTTTGCCTCCTACCAAATATACCTAAATATAGTTTTACACAGATGCTGTTCCTGTGTCGTAAAAATCTATAAAACTTGTGAGAAGTTAAGCCTGTTAAAATAGACTTCCAAAACTGAACAATTGGATCACAGAGTAAATGTGTATGCAAATCTCAGGCAAAATATGACAGATATGCTTTCTAGGCTTCACAGAAAGATCAGTCCATCAGTGATAATTAGCTGAGGTAAATTCCACTAGCACTTCGATTGTAAGAGAACACAAATCACTAATTGAAAGATGAAACTGGATAAAGGCATCAGCAGTGTAGTCTTTCTGAATGTCTGCTGAAGAAGAGAATAAAGTAATGTGTTAATATATATGAAAACAAAAGACACCTTCATTAGTGTTCATTTCAGGAGTCACTGTGTGACACTGCTGTTGCATATGAATGACTGAATAAAGCCGCTAACACTGCAGGACCAGATTCTGCCCCTGTAAATTAATTCTAATCTCAAACCCAACAGCCTAGAGCTTGGTTATTTTACACCATTTCTTAATTATTATCACACAAGTGAGAAAAAAAAGTAAACATTTGGCATTTCTTATTCCAATATTTTAAAAACTGCTAAAAAATAATTCAGAGTTCCCCTCACCATTGCTACTCATCTGCTGCCTTCATTTGGCTTATGAACTGCCAGCAGAAGGTTTGGCAATGCAAATTTTTAGTGGCATGCAGCTGCACCACAGGTAGCTACAGAAACAAACAGGCAGAGCTCTTTTCACAGCAGCATTTCTGAAATTATTGAGATGAAAATATAGCAAGGATTCAGACCCAGAATCTGAGCAGCCCATTCCCTCATCACGGTTGTTATTCACATGAGCAGTCCTGCAGACAACTAGGAAAGGTCCCCAGTGCCCAGGCAGCCTTGCATCTCAGTGCCCGAGCTGGAATTGGGGTGCACGGGGCCAAGGGCCCCAGGGAGAGCCCTGAGCCCTCTCCAGCAGCAGTGCTGAACTGTCAGATCCCTGGGCACTGAGGAATTTGGGTTTCCTGTGCTGACAGGTGCAGACCCTCAGCAGAGCACTGCTTCTGACCTGAGGCCATGGAGCTTCCAAAACTGAGTGATGGAACTGGGATTATGGGTTTGGAGTTTGAATAGAAGTGTGTAATGTCACAGGGTGAACACTCACAACTTTAGGTTTTAGGACATAATAGTGTATGGAACAAGATGGAGGTTTTTAGGCTTCTCCTTCTCCTTCTCCTTCTCCTTCTTCTTCTTCTTCTTCTTCTTCTTCTTCTTCTTCTTCTTCTTCTTCTTCTTCTTCTTCTTCTTCTTCTGTGATATTGTGTGATTGGATATGTAGTACCGTGCTACAGGTCAAAGTTGCCTAGTAAATGGGTTAAAAGTAAAAATAATCCTGCTGGCAATTATTCATTGATTAACTTTACTCTTAAGAGACCTTGTACTTAGGAGGTCTCATGGCCATTCCTACCCAGAAGCTGAGGTGCTGAGAACTCACTCCCTTGTAGCACTGCTAAGAAGAATAAACATGTAAGTCTGAACACGAAAAACTATCTCCTGCATCTCAATCCTGGTTCTGAAGCAGCAGTAAGCTCCCACACAGAACCATCCCCTCTGTTCCTGCCTCCCCCAGGCAGCCTTGGCAGAGCTGTCCAGGGGAAGCACGGTGCTGTACGTGCAGCTCTGCTGCTGGGACGAGAGAACAAACCCTTTGTGACAGATGGGAGTCGTGCTGCTTAATGCAGTCCTGGAGGACTCTTAGTTGCACACACTTAGGGTNTATTGTGTGATTGGATATGTAGTACCGTGCTACAGGTCAAAGTTGCCTAGTAAATGGGTTAAAAGTAAAAATAATCCTGCTGGCAATTATTCATTGATTAACTTTACTCTTAAGAGACCTTGTACTTAGGAGGTCTCATGGCCATTCCTACCCAGAAGCTGAGGGGCTGAGAACTCACTCCCTTGTAGCACTGCTAAGCAGAATAAACATGTAAGTCTGAACACAAAAAACTATCTCCTGCATCTCAATCCTGGTTCTGAAGCAGCAGTAAGCTCCCACACAGAACCATCCCCTCTGTTCCTGCCTCCCCCAGGCAGCCTTGGCAGAGCTGTCCAGGGGAAGCACGGTGCTGTACGTGCAGCTCTGCTGCTGGGACGAGAGAACAAACCCTTTGTGACAGATGGGAGTCGTGCTGCTTAATGCAGTCCTGGAGGACTCTTAGTTGCACACACTTAGGGTACAGTGACAGAAACAGCATATGAAGAACAGGAGAGGCATTCAGCTTAAAACTTGAAGCATTTCCTCCAAAATAGTCTTGTTCTACCAGAGACATTTATTAAAGAAACATTGTCCACACTGAGCCTTGGAAAAGGAATTGATAATTTAGGAAGGGAGGAAAAAAAGGCAATTCTGACACATAATTCCAAAGCAGAAGTGTACAGGCAGCCTTCAGATTTCTCATGCTGCTCTACACTCCTGATACATCTCCTAAGCTATTTTTTAAATGTATGTACATCTTAAGGTCTAAGATCTAACATGAATAATAACTGAAATGATACATAATTAAACATTTTGCACATCAATGTGTGATATTGATGGTTTAAATATTTCATTACTAATATGTTCAGTTAGGTTTAAGCCAAGCTACTGAGTTATTTCTCCCTCACCTCCACTGCCCTAAATCAGAGAGTATTGATATAGTTTTCACCACAAGTTGAAAAGATTTCAAATCTACTTCCTGGAAGGGTAGCTAAATAATTACTGTCATGCTAAAACCAGGACCCCTCAGACCAAAAAGGATAAGGGAAAGGCATGTTTTTCTGCTAACATGCAACCCTCAGCATATCTCTCTCATGTTCAGTTTTCAACAGTATGAATGTTTGTGATAGAGCTCTTCATTTTCAAGGCTAGTAGCCCAAGGTACCAGACCTCAGAGCCCCTGGACCCATATCCTATATGTCATAAAACATGGTGCCTTACTGTAATGCCAGCATTTATTTGAACCCATTTACTGCACTCGGGTTAGTCATGTCAAGATCAAGGCCTCCAGCTTGAATAAATCACTGCTTCAGCATATTCCCTCTCTATTGCTCTGCTGGCTGGTGCTGAGTTACTAGAGAGGGAATTGCTCCTTAGGCTTAGTGAGCGAGATCTTTATTTTTAGTGTTGAGGAGAGAGGATCTGTCCTTGCTGATGACTCATGTCTGAAGCTTGTTACATTTGCAGCCTGTCAGAGGATGTGCTACACATGAAGAGTAGGGGAGAAACGTCCAGTGACAGCAAAACTCCTCTTCAGGTTGCCTGACGTTTTTAGCTCTATTCAATTGAACATTTTCTAACATTTCCTTCTGGCTTTTTCCTCCCTCTCATGCTGGAAAATGCATCTTTAAACTTTCAGTGTGCTTTGAGGCATCACTCTGAAATGCCTTTTGAACTATCATGTTTATTATACATCACTGTATCCAAAGCACTTTTCTTTAGTTCACAGATGGAGGTATTTCCTTTTTTTTTTTTTTTTTTTTTTTTTTCCTTTTCCCAGTTTTCTCCTACAAAAGTGCCAGCCCTGAAACATATACAAATGCTTCTTGTGCTGTCCTATAAAGTACAGCAGGATGTACAATATAGATACAAGTTACCCCTGTTACAGCACAGAAGATGCTGAAGGCCAAACCTCAGCATCCCTTGCACCTCCACAATCCTTTTCAGAACCTCAGCACATGGCAAACTCTTGGGAAGATAAAAGTTATGCCCTGAAAGAGCTGAGAAAGCAACAAAAGCCACAAAGAATACTAACATCACAATTTTGCAGAAGTTTATATTCAAGACCTTATACTCCTAGTCAATGTGCTAATCCCAGGGGTTTGAAGGCATTTGAAGGAGATAGGTACATAATTCCTTTGGGCCATAGCACTAAGGAATTTGGTTCCCTGTTCTATGTCAACTGAAACACTCATAGGTACAGTCCAATAAACAAGGAAAACCACATGAGCCATTTTTAGCACTAGTTAGGGTGATATATATATTCCAAAGGGATTAACAGGGCTGTGATCTGCTGCCAGAGCTGGTATCACACACTGTGCATGCTGTGCTGAGTGTGCTGTCCATGGGTGACCATAAATATCTGTTGTAATAAGGGAGATATAGTCAGTTATACAGCTGGGATAGCAACAGAAGGGCACATTCACTGAAAAAAAAATCAATTTTAATTAGGAAGACAATTATATTTTCTCCCAAAGGTTGCCAGGGTCTCAAGATTTATCTTTAAGGTGATGGAGAAGTAATCTTTTGCCATTCTATATCTCCTGGGTAGCACTGAACTATGGAACTATTTCAGGTCCAAGGAAAGACCATGAGGTTCCTCAAGGTCTTATAAGGAAAGGCAATAAAAATCATTGGCACATCATTAGCCCATCCCTGCAACAGCATGTTATGATTATATCCTTTGGTTTCTCCTGGCAAAGGTTTGTTCAGCTTATTCCCAAACTCTGAAGCAGTGACTGGGCCCGCATAGCTGCCTTCATTCCTATTCAGAGCTGAGCTTTGTGCAGGTATTTCCCTAAAATAGGGACAAACTGTACCAACTCTCAGATGGAGACAGCTGCCTGGCCACCAGGAACCATTTTGGGACTTTTAATAAGGAAATTTCTTCTAGTAGAAAAGAAACTATCCAGATATTTCTGAACAAGCAGGAGCCAATTACTGCCAAGCCTTTCCAGTGTAATGAGGAAAGTCAGCAGCTGAAATGCACAGGAGGTACTTGATAAATGTTTCTAGATGTCAGTGCTTGCCTTTTCTCTACTGCCACTTCCTTGCTTTCTCTGCTCCTCCATGATCCCTCACTTTGCTTCCTGGACAAAAAGCCCCTATAGCCTTGTGCCTCTTCACATCCTTCCCTCAACACTCACCTCTGCCAGAGTAACCCCCTAGAGCTGCAAATAGCAGCCAGTCTCAATTCCCTTCTCCTTCTTGACTATTTGCGCTCTGTATGCAACTACCAAAGCTGGACCCATGGGCTCAGGATCACCTGGCACAGGCTCATCCTTGACCCTTGTCCAGCTAAAGTTTTGTTCTGTGGCACTGCCAGGCCAGACCTTTCTCTATTTTGTGTGCGTACACCGTACTTCACAGCCTTGGTGGAAGGTACTTTTGCATTATTATCCACAAATTGCAGGCAGGCTACTAAAAATCATACTTGGCTGCAGACACTTCAAAATACTTTGTTGAACACCACCATTTGTAATAAAAAAACATGAACACTGGATCCTCCCAAGCACTTGGGGAAAAAGATCTGTCAAAATACTGCCAATGTTCACATCTTCCTCTGCTCTTTACAGTGGATTTCTATTGCAGACTTCAAACATGCTCGTCTCTGAAAACAGCCCCATTGATGTCAAGATGTCTTCAGCATATAAAACAAGTGCAGGGCACATAAGAGAGAAGCACAGCATGGCTCTGGAGTTTTGCATATTCTTGCAGCAGTGTTCTACTTTTTGAGATGTTGGAATTGCCAGTGAGTGGCCCAGAGCTGCAGGACCTTCCAGGATGATCAGTCTGTAATTTCTACATGTCTTATTTTCTCTCTGAAATATATCCCATTATATATTGCCGTGGTGATACTGCTGTGGTTTTGTCTCATATCCTGGTCAAATCAAAAAGGAATGCTTCAGAAACAATAAAATATTCCCATGGCTTTTTAGCACCACATCAATTTTATGCTGTGCAATTCATACTCTGCTATTCACTCATCTCCCAAAACAGTGAAAACCTTCTTGTCCAGCTGTCACAAATTTGATCCTGAATGTGCAAACTATTAGCAGTTCAGGAGGGCTGAAAACTTGTTGCTGACATTGACACAGCAGGGGTGGATCGACACCCCAGAATGTGTGATTTGTGTTTATCAAAGCCAAATGTCCAGCCCTGAGCAGCATCACTGTGAACAGCACCTGGGAGTAGTTTCAAACCTCACACCCTTCAGTAAGTGTACTGCAGCTATTGGAATAAACGCAGAACATTCCTATGTTGATAAAACATATGCAATGAATTAATATCTGTCTGAATTTTAATAAGTGACAAAATAAAGCTCAGGAGTGAGACTAATAATGCAGGAATTTGGTTTCTCTCCATCTTGATGATCTTGGAGTGTCCAAAGTGGTGTGAAAGCCATTGAAGTAAATCTGTAGAAGGAACTCAGACTTCAGAGGGACATTTATAGATTACTTTCAGTTGTAAATAAGAAACTTGCTTATTCTTTTCTGTAGAATACTAAAACAAGCCTTTTTTAAAATAGTGTTTTATCACTATAAATTCTGGAAAGCTTTCTGATTAAATGCAATTGCATTCAGGGATGTTTTTATTATGCGATTTCAACAAACAAACTTGAGAGTAAAACTCAATTTAATTTCAGGAGGCAATGAGACAGGGTAAATTTAATAGGAACATATTGTTCCAGGCATGCTCTATGCCAGCCAGCAGACCTTGAGCAAAGCCAGTCATCTGAGAGCAGCAGGGGAGAGAATGAGAGAGACAGAGGGAGGTAAAGAATGAGAAGGAGGGGGAGGACAGCACAGAGAAAGAGACAGATAAGAGAGGAAAGTTCCTGTCAGACTTTTCTGTGATGAGAGAGAGAGGAGTTGAACACTGTGAGAGAAAGAGATATGAGGGAGACTCTGAGCTGATTGTGTATAAAATAAAAACAGTACATGCAGCACAAGACCAAGACGCTTTCCAACTTTCACAAAGTCAATGGAAAGACTCCTCTTATCCATCTGGAGGCATTGCTCAAGCTCAAGTAAACAAAAGCCAGAGCCTGTCCCCCTCTTCTCCCTGTCTTCTCAACAGGAAGGGGCTGTGGAGCACAGAATGACACTGTCTGCTCCTCCCTACTCAAAGCCATCAGGTGACAGGGAGGGAGTTCTGGAATTCAGCAGGGATAGTTTTTGACCAGGTGAGCTCCTCACGCCCTGCTGGCACACCCCAGAGAAGCAGGAGGCAGTGGGGCAGGACTGAGCACACCCAACCAAATATTTTTCTAGAGCAGGTTGTAAGATTTCGCGGTCTTTGAACATCACATTCTCTATCGAGAGCTTTTCAGCAAATTCTAGTGAAAAGCAGAAAATAAAAGTACCCCTAAGCCCTTTTAAGGGGAGACTTGTGAAAAGAGCTCCAGTGCATCAGCTGACAAACTTGTTGCTATTTAGTTCTTCTTCTCTTCAGCTCCTGTTTCCAGATCACTTTATTGAACCAGATTGTAAGAACTCTGCTACAAACCCTGAGACATTGTATTTAAAAACATGCTGTATGTGTGTTTGGTCTGAACAAGGCTGCTAATGAGAATGTGAAGTCCAAAGACTTCACCCTGATGAGTCTCAAAACATAGCTGAAGCCTGTGGGATGCAGGATATGCAGTCTGATATACAGACACATGATGAGAGTGAATTTGACCAGGTGTACACCAGCTGAGCACCTGTAAATATCAGCTGGTATAGCAAGAAATACATTGAATTCCTCAGCCTGAGGGGTGTCTGTGCTTTGTGGAGGCAGTTTGTGTCTGTACAATCAGTGCTGGGTTGGCCTGTGGGACAATTTGGAGTCAGGATCCCTTCACATCAAATTTTAGCTCTCACAACATCTGCATGTGTGAACTTAGGGAAGTAATTTAAGATGTGCTGCTTCTATTCATACTATAATTTATTATTCCAGTTTTCCAAACCAAACACTTAGCCAAGTTACACTTGCTCAGAAGCTGTTTTGGTAAAAGGTTTGTAAGAAAATCCATTTTCTCCTCAGGATGGTGAAGATGAACAAACTTTTATAACTAAAGCAGCACACGTCCAAAAATATGACTCTTTAAAGTTTATGTTGATTTAACTGAAAGGACATTTAAGGTAGTTTTAGATTGTTTTAGAAATCCCTCCTTCAAGCCAGGAAATGTTCAAAGCAGAGCTGGTTCTCTATGAACATGTGCTCAGTTATTGCGTGGTTATCCCATGATGTACGATGATTTATGAACACAGATAGGATTAACTCTGACCTTGTGAAAACCAGCAACTTCCCTTTTCCTTTTCTTCTCACCTCAATAACGTACTGGACCCCTTAAACAAATTAAAGAAATAAGTAAGAGTGACTGGAAACACTGCTGGACTATTTAAGTAAGCCTCAGAGAACTCCAGTGGATAATTTATTCTTGTGAGAAACATAATGATCACCCAACAAGTTTGGTTAGGAAGGTGGTTTATCAGGCCACCTTGATATACTAGGGCAAAAAAATACACAGAACACCTCCTGATGATGGATTGCAAGATATATTAATACAGAAAAGGATTGAGATTTACTTTCAATAGTAGATTAAGGTGCTCCAATGCAGCCGAGACTAGTTCTTTTAAAACAACAGGGACTGAATTTCTTCTAGATAAGGACTTAATTTTTATTGAAAACCTACCACCTTCAAACTGCTCGAAAGTTGAGGCACTATAAAACTGTCAAATAACACCATTATTAAAAGCTTTATTTGACAAATCTTCCACTGCTGGGATAACTTGTGTGTTTGCCTTCTCTCTCACATGAAATAAAATCATTCACTTATGCAAACTGCTGACAGAAACGGAAACAAATGGGGTTCTCAGCACAGGGTGAAACACACTATCCCCTTTCTGCAGCTTAATGGAAACCAGAGTAATTCATAAATCAAAAGGCACTCAGACCAGAGAGCTGCTCTACTGCTGGTTGCAAAGTACTTGGGGGAATGTTTGGGATGGACTCAGGAAGCTCTGTGTGGTGTTCTGGTGTAGCTGTGATTGGGAAAATGTTTGGGATGGACTCAGGAAGCTCTGTGTGGTGTTCTGGAGTAGCTGTGATTGGGAAAATATTTGGGATGGACTCAGGAAGCTCTGTGTGGTGTTCTGGAGTAGCTGTGATTTTTCAGGACCAGCTTCTGTATGAAACTCTCCAAGAGGAGCAAAACTGACTGAACAATATCTGACAACCAACTGTAGGATTTATTTTAACCTCATAACAAAAGGGTGTGAGAGCTGCTCTGCTAGATGGTCTGATAGTTAGCCTTTTATCTGTGACCAGTGACCTTTTGCTAGCACTTGCTATCGATTCATAGATTTTTAAGGCAAATAAGGACCTTTACACTTTTCTAAGCTGATCTCCAAGTTAACATAAGCTTGTGTGAGCTTTTTCTTTTGAGCACCACCTTAGAGCAGTCTGGTGTGAGCAGCTGATGGATAAATACCTAACAATACACCTGCCACACAGGAGGGATTGAGTTGCATGTGGGTCACAAGCATTTCAAAAGATCTAACAGCTTCAAGCACCTATGAACTACTTCCAAATACCAGGAATATTTGCATCTGGAAAAGCCCGGGCAGGTGTCTTTCTCCTACCCTTTTAAAATAAAAAAAAACTACTTCCAATTCTTAGCCAAACCTCCAGGAAAACTGAAGGATGTGTCTTATTAGGCAAGTAGACAAGTAGTTCCTTCCTTGGGAGATTCTCCAACACTCCATTTTCCAGTGCACCCTTTGCCATGGCCAAGAAAGTTGCCTCCCCCAAGGATTGATTTCACCACAAGTCTGAATTATGTATTGGGCAGCCCTTATTTGATGTAGAAAATTCTGGTGATTTGTGAGCGGTCCTGGCTAAATTTCTTGTGGGACAGTGAGAAAAAAGGCACCCCCTGGGCTCTGGGGAGGCTCCAACCTTTCACAGGCAAAGGCAGAGTGAGAGCAGAGGAAATAAAGACTTCCTCATAGCAGGCTGTATTTTAAATGGGATTTAATAGAGAATTTGAACTAGCAAGGTTAGAGAAACTAAACAGAATTCATTTTCTCTGTTGCCACATAAAGACCAGGAAAAAAACCTATCAACAAAGGGTAGAGGGCGATCTGAGCTCAATCACACTCGGAGGAGTGAGGCTGGAAGTCCAGCTGAGCCATTGCAAGAGCACCAGAACTCTAACACACCTTCTGTAATGAATTCTGTCAATCAGAGCAGAAAGTCCCACTTGAAGTTAATGTTCCCTGAATATTTTCCCCATCTATTTTAAACTATGAAGCCTAGACCACTCCTTAGAGATCTGGGAAACATTCTACCTATCAAAAACATTATCGGGCACAAGCGATAAAACGCTGGCAATAATAAAATTACATTTTCAGGATCCCATTTCACAAAAGTTTGCCATGTTCTACTGCTGCATTATACACACAGTCATTCTTGTTGTTTAAAACCTTGAGTTTTAAAATTCATCATTTATTTCCTTACCGAATAAGTAGTCTATTTTTTTTTTCTTCTGTCCTTGTGACAGGCCATTCTGCTCCTGGCTGTACAGGATTAGCTGAAATTTCTATCAGTAATTGGTAATTCAGATTTTATTTCTGCTCTGAACTGCACCTCTAAATAAAAACTGAGTTGCTTTCCATTGCACCTAATTCAGAAGGTCCTGCAGTTTTGATAATATAAATTCCAACTCATCCCAGAAGATTTTTGTTTGTTTGTTTGAATAGGAGAGAAATAGTTACATGCTCTTAAACACTCTCTGTCCAAGAAAGCAGGAAAGTTTGTAGGCTATGAAAGCTTGATCCCAAAGGTTAATGTATGGTTATGGGTAGATTAGAACACCCTTCTCTGCAGCATTTAATGAAACAACCCACAGCCCTGATTTTCTCCTTTCTCTGGTTGTCCGAAGCTTTAATTCCCTTCCCCAGAATTCACTAACACAACTTCTGCTCCAGGAACACAGTCAATGCAATTGACTGTTTATTAACGGTGTAGAGGGGCAGGTTAGGGGATGAGCTGTCTGATTTGTAAGATTGACCAAAACATCACTAGAGTAAAAACTTAGATGGTCCATTACTCGACCTAATGAAAACATATAATAATCTGGTTTTTAGAATTAAAATAACATTTGGAAGCACAAGATGAAATCAAGCCCTGTCTCTCAAACCCTACACAAGATACAGGAGAAAATACAGAGGGAAAACTGAGATACAAAGGGTTGAAACAGCTCATCAAAGACAAGGATAATAAACCAAAGAGATCACAGGTGTCCTGAGATCCACCACTATGAGTCATCCTTTTTCACACATCACTGAATAAATTGATGAAATTAATAGACTTTTAAGAAGATACTGAATTTGTTGGCACAATATTCACCAAACATTGCTTAGGAGAGAGTTTTCCTCAAATTACTAATAATTTTGTGTCTCTTCTGGAATTATTATAACAGGATTATTTTTCCTTTGAAGCAGTTACCTCTTCTTGTCTTCTCTACTCCCTTGCCACATTTTCACCTCAAGGTGCCTCTTATATATTACTTGTTTAATGGCTGTATTTCACATTTCACTGCAAGCTTGAAAAGGCTTATTTTTTCTGTAAGTCAGCCCAGCCTTCTCTGCAAAACACCAAGAGTGGTGACATCTACCCAGTAAGGAATTGGAACTGTGGCATCCTCAGGATTCCCCACTCTGGTGGGACATCTTTTTCTGTGCTCTGGGTAGATGTTCTTGAAATAAATGTGTGTGTGAGAGAGAGGGTGGGGAGGGGAAGGGAAAGAAGGAATGAAAAACATACTCAAACATTAAGGTCCATTATTTTAACAGACCTTTTCACCTACTCTAAAGCTTCAGACCAAAATGAACAATGATGATGAACAATAAATGAATGTGAGAGGGAGAAGCACTGTGCAGTGAAATGCTCTTAGTAGGAAATCTTACTGTGGTAACTGAATTTTTTTTTTTTTTTTTTTTTTTGGTGAAGTAAAAAACAACAGTCTTTCCAGGGCTTTTGNTCATTTATGGCAGACCCATGAAGCCCCTAACTCCTGTGACACTTCAGGTGCTTGATTTTTTACTCCTTGGCTTTAATTGAACTCATCCAGAAGGTTAATGGTTGCTCTAGCTTCCCCATGTGCCTGCACTGGGCTGAGTCCACAGAAATCTCCTCTCTCCCCCCTGAGAACAATCAGAGGGATCTCAGCAGGGCCTGAGGCTTTTGCCCCAGGATGTGGGGCCAGGATCTTCTCCTCAGCATGGCAGGCCCCTGTCTATAATCAATATGCCCTGAGAATGCCCATCTCTCCTCTGGAGCAGCCCAGGGAACGAGGCTGGGAGCCCCACCAGCTCCTTGGGGGTTTTGCCTGTGGTATTCCATTGCTTATTCCTACTGCTGGCAAGCTTGCAGAAAACATAGATTTTCTCAGCCTGATAACAGAGATGGAATGGTAATAGGTGATAGGAGATGAGAAAGTGTTAGAGGAGCAGCATTTTTAAGAAGTGCAAACTTAGCATGATTTACTATGGTGTTTCATGATGAGTGACTGAAAATTCTTTCTCAGATATGATGCTACGGAAAAAGAAAACCTTATAGCAGCTACAGCATTTCTGGAATCCCTCTGCCAGGTTTTGTCAGGGGATGAATAACTTTAGTTGGAAAAACAGGAAGGAAGATTTACAGGTAATCAGTGTTGCCAAAAATAGTGGGCTACAACAGCTGAAATACTGGAGCAGAAATCCCAGACAAGTCTCTGTCTTACAAATAACATTACAACTGGTACCTCTAAAGAAACAGACTGAATATTGTTTAACATGTGGAACAATAACAATATATAGTAAAAAGGAAAAGGAATGGGTGTCTTTCTGCTGGACCTGTCTTTTCTGGACATCTTTGAAAGTTCGCTCAACTTTCACTGCAATGTTGCACCCAACGTGCTCTGTAGGTTCTAACAGAACCTGGCACAATACCTCTGTATAATCAGAAATTAATATAAAATGAATATTTTAGCACTAATAGCATAAAAGACATCTTGGGTAACAATTCTGAAGTGACAGGTTCTCACCTGGGTGGGTCTGGCAAAACACATATCTCTGGCATGTTAAAAACACCACCTCTGCTACACAACTGAGGCTGCCTCTGTATCCAGCTAAAGAGAGACTGCTCCCAGCTATCAAAGGCGGATAGCTGCACACCAAAGTCAGAGGGAGAGGATTATTCCCTGAACAAGGATCTTGCAAAGCCATCTGTGTCATGCTGCTATTCTGCAACAGCCTCCAAAAGGATGGCAAAGCAGGGCCTGATGTTGCAGAAAAAGCCCTTTTTAGCACACTGCCATCTTTTTTTGGTCTAACTAATACTGAACTGTGCTCTCTGAGCCAGGCTTTGCTCCAGTAGAGTACACATAATCCCAAGGCAAAGGAATAGCAAGCTTAACTAAGGGAAGGAGAGAGAGAGGAAAAAATTCTCCGGGATTCTTACTTTCTGTGGTGAAGAAGGTAGAAATAGTCAGTCATATTCTGATATCTATTTCTGATTTAGAAACAGACAATGCCTATTAATGCAAATTTCTTATGTATTTTTCTGTCAGCAGATAGACAGTGCTGGTATTTCCTTTTTCTTCTTATCTGCTAAGTACATGAATGCTATTTGTCCAAAATTTACCTCTCAGCAGAAAATGAAAGCAGCACCTACATACCAAAGAGCTGATAACTAAACTTGCACTTCTGTGTAAATGTATTTCACAGACATGCATTTGTACACATTGAGCATCACAGACATCTCTAGGAATTCCAAAACATTCTGTGTTTTATACATTATTTTTCTTCCCTAGGGAAACGCCAAAAAGGAATATCTTTTCCCTGAATCCCACTTTTTGTCCAGTCAGGATTCCATTCTTTTTTTTCCCTGTGTGGAGGCTGACACCTGGGTGATGAGAGTGATTCAAACCATCCCTACACCAGCTCAGTGTTTGTTCGGCTCTCGTGCTGTCAGTGGCATGGGCAGCTCCACTGGAGAAAAACACTTAGGGGGTGCCACATTTTAAGCCCCATGTCACCTACCCACCCTTCCTCCCCACAGGCTGAATTGATGTGGTTCTGCAACACATCTTCAATATACTGATATTTGTGCTCCTCTTACTGCTGCTGCCACAGAAACTGCCATGCTTTTAACAAGGAAAAGCGTTTTGAGGGAATGCCAACAATTTGACCAGCTTGGTAAAGCTTTACTGAAGATTTTCAGCCCTTGTGTCCCCCCATGCTGATTTTGAGAGGGAATGCCAACTGTCTGTGCTCAGTGCTGCACGAACCTGAGAACACTCCTGCCATTGTGCTTGGACTGCTAAACTGCTACCCAAAGAACAAAGAAAATGAATATGATGGAGATACTCAGCAGGTCAGCAATATCTTTGAAGAGAGGGATTTAACTAAGACATTAATCAGAATATAATTGCTTACGTAGCATGCCTTTCTTCACTATTAATGATTTAACACGATGATTTACCAAGGCACTGAGAGAATGCCTGGGTGGAGGAAGAAAAAGCACAGAAATATAGCCTGTGGTATTCCCTGCCAGAGAATGAATCTACCCATGCAGGAGTGTCAAATTGATAATGAAAGATAAAATGTATGGGGAGCCCAAGAGGCTACTTTACATATTGCAGTGAATAATGCTGCTGTTCTGTCTGCCCATTACACTGGATCAGCCCTTGCAGAATCAGACAAAAAAAATATGGTGATCCTACTTCATTCACAGGACTTCTTTTTCACTCAGGATACTGTTTCCAATGAGCAATTCTTGATCTGGACTTCTGCTAGTGAAAAAAAGGCAAAATCAAATGAAATACCTGTTGTAAATAAGATGTGACTACACCAAGATTTCCTCTTTTAATATTAGCATCAGGCCCTTAACTATTTGCCTTCCTAGCAATTGCTCTGATGCTGGTTTGGCTTCACAATCTGATGAAAGAAACTTCCCTTTTAAACAAGAAATTTTTATTTGCTGAGACTAATTTTAAGGTTAAACAGGGCTTTTCAGCTGTTTTACTCTTAGGCAGGGGAGAATTATTTTTAAGTAATCCATAAAAGCAAACCAAGTAACTCAAGCCTACTATCAATAGGTTTAAATTTCCTCACAGGAGTTTGGATCTCCAGACAAAATTCTTTAAAAGCATATATCAAAAATTCTTGGAAAAAAACCCCACTTTGATATAGAAAATACTATTTCCAAAATATGCCATTTAACAGTGGGATAGTTTGCTGTTTTTTGGGATTAAGGCACATGAACTAACAATTTGCATCCCAAAATTCAGTGGAAAGACTTAATAAATAAAATTTTTTAAATGAAAGGGGTGAGAACCATTTTTAGGATTTCTCATTTGGATCACCACAGAATTCAAAATCTCTGAAAATTTGCCCTCATTTGACATTGGAGTTATATTGAAAACAACAGTGCTCAACAACAGCTTGAATTTTTCTGTCACTAATACCATGACATCCATTCTTCCCATTCCTAGAAAGGAGAACAGGAGCAACAACAACATTGAGTAACAGTGTCACTGAGTGAAACAGAATTCATTCTGTATTATATTTGCATAGAATCAAATGTAACTGTATTGGTCATAAACTCTGTGCTCCCATAATCCACATCAAAATTCATTTTAGGATCAAGCACACACTTTCTGTGATTCGCACCCTCAAAAAAACCCAGAATAATGTGAAACAAAAAAACACACGAAGCTACCATCTACCATCCAAAACATTCTTCAGCTTTAGCCCCATATATATACGGGGCTAAGTATAACCACCAGTATCTCATGTGAAAATACAATTCTACTGTTTATAATTTTTTTGTCTCAACCATCAAATCAGAAGAGTGGCCTGAAGAAAAAAAAGTCACTATTTCCAAGCTCCTTTGTCTGCAAATTTGCATTCTGTTTGCATTTATGGATTAAGAACCACAAAATTCTAAAGTAAATGGGGCAAAATTGTTTATAATGAACTAAGCTGTTGTAACATCCTCCTGTAGGAAGTTACTGTAGGAATTAATGGATCCAAAAATTGTGAGCATGAGGCAGTAGGTGTTTCACACCATCTCAATTATCCATGGTCCAGTTTCTGATCAGTGGAGTGGTACAAACTGTGCAGGTTATTTTCTTCAAAGCCAATTAGCTTTTAGTTCCTAACAGTGGACTTATTCTAAGTGCCCACTGCCGTGTTTACTGAACGCAGCCTGGAATCCCTGCTGCAAGAATTACAGTTGGGAATGGTGGACTGGCCCTGGCATAGCAGAGCCTGTGCAGCTGCACAGACCCTTGGAGAGGGAGACAGGGCTGCCAGGGGCTGGAAAGTCCTCGGGAACCCACTGGGGGAGGCTCACAGGCACCAGAAGTGTGGAGCTGGAATTGGGGCAGTTACTGGACAAAGCTGAGCTGGAGTGATCCCTAGTGAATCCATCCAGTCTGAAACCTGCCACTTCAGCAATCCAATCTGCTGTAAACAAGGGGGATTTTCCTGTGGACTGAGCCTCTTCCCAGACAAGCTGATATGGAATGAACGGGGGTTCCTCTTCCACAAATGTGTGCAACAGGATGCAGCAAATACAAGCACTTAATGCTGGGGTATAGGACTGGTGCTAAATCTCTGTTTACAAAGCCCAGTCTGCCCAAGATCAGCTCTTCAAACCCCCTTCAAACACAGACACGAAGGCATGGCTCCTGTCTGGGCACTGTGAGTCCCTCTCAAGAGGCTGAAAGGAGCCAGCTGCTGAAGGGAAAGGAGCAGAGGTTTTCCTGAGGGTCTGAATGGCACCCGGTCTGGCTTGCACTTTTCCTTTAGACAGGGATTTGCTCTACACAGAACAAAATAGAATGCCTGCCTGTGCAAACGTCTGTGCTGATCTTCACTACGCCTTCACTGATCAATTCAGTGAAACTTCACAGTTCAGCCAAAATCAGCCAAACTGGGCTAATAAATAAGAAGCCCACGTGACCTGGGAAAGGTTCTGGGATTATGGGCTTTGCTGGCAAGATACAGCTGATGAGTTTAGCTGTAGGTAGGAAATTACAGGGCTGGAAGCCACCCCCCACCACCTGAGAATGCTTGAACTACAAGAGCATTTGACAGTTAACTCTGGAAAAGACATGACACAGTGAATAAAAGCATCTGGCCAAGACATGGCCCCTGGTGGCCTCTTCCTCTGTTAGACTTTCGTCTCAGAGATATGGAGGAAATGTAGAGGGAGAGAAAAATGGATATAAAACTGCTGACACTTCAGAGATGATATTTCTAACTTATGAAATACTAAAGCTCCTTTTTGCTAATACACTCTTCAGTGGTTAGCATTAGATCCACCCGGGACAATGGACAAAAAGGAATTAACATAGCTGCTTTTTATTCCATCCACACAGTCTGTTTCCATTTTAAAAGCAATTTTGTAAATTTCTCACACTCCTTTTATTTAATCAATTCTGATGTAGAGTATTAATTTCTAAATTGCATGAATCTTAAGTATTTGAATACCCCTGTGGTCCTAAACCCTCCACATCAGTGCTGTGCATTTATCTTTGTTAGTAAATGACACAGTGCATAAAGAGTACAGTTAAAGAGTAGAAAGATCACAGCTGCTGTCGTATTAATATTTAGAGAGCAGATTTAATAAATACCATATCTCACTCTATGTTATTATCTGCATTAGTGCTATCAGGTTTTAAGGGAATTCAGGAGATGGTTTCTTATCCATCAGGTTGTCAGAAGCAGACAAGAGGAAAATCAAATGTTCATTTACTCACATCTGGTGTTCCACAGGGATCCGTGTTTAGACCCCTACTGTGTTTATCTGTATAAATGGTTTCTATCTATCATCTAAATCAGAAGAGTTTATGTGCAGAGCAAACAATCAGATAAATATACTTATCCACTAACTTGGTATAAAAGTACAAACCAAACATACACAGCACATTGTAATTTCTGCTATTTACTAAGGTTATAAAACCCTCTTCCCTCTTCCACTTTTATTTTTGCTCGAGGTTCATAACTTGATTTGCAACCAATTACTACTTTCCCCTTTTCCTCATGCCTTTTATCATCACTCTTATACATAGATTCTCTTTCCCTTGTACCGTATCAAGGAGCTGGAAAATCGGTTTTAAAAAGTGTTATAAATAGGTAACGCCGAATAGAACATGAAAGAAAAGCAGATGTACCCCTGGAAATGAAATATTCAAACTAAGAGATATATTGCATCTTGCTGCAGGGAAGCTGCCAGGGAGGACAGAGGGGCCGTGACAGAGGCAGGGGACTGTGCAGTGCTCTTTGCTAATGCTGCCATTATTATTCTCCTCTCTCTACCCGTTCTTTTTACGATGCCAGCTTCCTTCCCCAAGGAGGAGCCGGGAGATTTTTTAATGGGAAAAAAGGAGCAGAAAGAGACCATAAGCAAATGGATCTTTGATATCAACAGCCATTTTGGCTTACAGGTTTTTTTACGTGAGTTACCTAAATTGTTTTAATTTTATGCAAATCTGGGTAATTAATGCATAAATATTGAGACCATGAACACCTGTGATTTCAGTTCCCATCTTAAACAGCTCTATGGAGCTACTGCTGCTCTATTCCCTTCAGGCAGATGTATGAGATGCATATAAGAGCCACAGCCTTCTGCAAAGACAACTGTGTGAAGGACATTTAGGTATTGTCCTGTTTTAAAAATACCTCCTCATAGCACAATGAGTCTTGCCCAGCATTAATGCAAGACCCAATTCTGTTAAGAAGGAGAGTTTGAGGTATCCCTCTGTCCTCCAACTCCTTTAATCAGGACAAATGTTAGTCAAAAATACCCTGTGTTCCTTAACAAATTCCAAACCCCTCACCTCCAACCCCATCTCACCTCGCTCTCCTTCTCTCTGCTATCTGATTTTTTTCTATACATGAGACTCATTCCAGGAGCTGCAATAACACGGAACCCTGGATTTGGCTTTAAGCAGCACAGCAGACACTAACCTGCTCTCTAAATAAGAGCTCTCTGCTGATTGTATCGTATCAGTTAAAATAATAAATGCATGATTCATTTTTTTCTGTGAACCTAGAACACAGTTGTACATTTGTTTTAACATTCCATTATTAACAGGAGTGCTATTTGGAATGTCTCATTTGCCTTATTTAAACAGAAAATAATTATTAATCTCTCCCAATAAAAGACATACATGCTAATAAGCAGTCTGTGGCTTTCTTGAATCTTATTTTAAGAAGGATGTAGTTTGAAATAATTAAAAAACAATATATTTTAGGACTTCTATAGATAAGAGCTCCACATCTGCACATATTTTACCTGAATGGTTCTGTGCAAGTCCCAGCAACTCCTCAGCCCTGGAGCTGATCCTTACGCTTTCCAAAAAGATGCATAAGATCATTTGACTATCTATGGGCAAAGACCTTTCAACTCACACACTGTCAGTAACATTTTGCTGCACATATTTTTGATTATTACTTTTGATTATTATCCCATTGGAAAGCATTACAAAATGCACCCAAAAAAACAAAACAAAAAAAAAAAAACCCGCAAAATAGAGAGCACCGTAATTAATATTCAGAGGATGCAGAAAGAGAAAACACTCTTAATATTACTTTCTCTCTGCAGAGAATGAAGTAGAAGTAGTGTTTATCTCATCAGGAGGATGGGTAAATGAATTTAAAAAAACAACATATGAGTGAGGCTACTACCTGTAGCCTGATGTCCCTTCCAAAGTGAGGCATCTCTCACTGGTATTTAGCTGGCCACACCTCCTCCTGTTCTCAGCACTCATACAAGAGTACAATGGAAATGGGTCTGGATTTTATCATTTATAATATGCCTTCCCCAAAACTCATGAAAATTTCTGTTTTCCTTTCCAATCAGTGGCATCATCACTTTCAAGGATACTGCAACAACAATTAAAATAAATATGCATAAAGCATTAACTGATGAAAAGGATCTGAGATATATATATTAAAAGAAAAGACAAAATTACAGTTAGCATCAAATTTAATACCCAATGTAGTGATGGCGCTTTAAGAATTGAGAAGGATTTTATCACAGTAAAACACACAATTCTAAAATGTTATTTAAAAGCAGAGCATAGTAATGACTGCAGTTACAAATGGTTAGGTTTTATGCTATATATTTGATTGAACCTGTGTTTAGTGAGGTATGGGTCATTGCTTTTATAAAAGTGGCAAATTTCACTTACATTTGGAGTTGCATCTCATTTTTAGGATTCAGAAGTGTTTTACTACCGTTTTCTCATGTTATGGAAAACTGTGCTCAACTTTACACTTGACAGCTTACACCAGAGGTGTGGGATTAGCCCTGTATGCAGCTGTACCTGGCGCAGTGTCACTGCATACGGAATTCCTCAAGCAAACATCTCCTTTGTCAATTATGAAATGGATACCTGTATTTCAATTCACTTCATGCAGTCCAACGAGATCACTAAGGTCTATCTGCTGGCAGTATTCAGAGCACACATTTTGAATTCCACTGCAGTTTGCAGAGACACCTGGCTGCAAGTGTCACCTCATTGCTTCCTAAGCCAGGGGCTTGGGCCAGGCTCCAAGCAATGACCAGACAAGGCAGATACAGCCTTGCTGAGGGCACAAACCAATCCCCCTTATGCTTTCATTGCCTAGACAGAGACCACTTTAGATATTTGCCGCTTAACCAAGGGAAGATACCAAATTTTTCTGTGTTGTGAGTGAGGTTACACCAATTCCCAGCGCCTCTGGAGCTTCCCCCAGCAGTGATTGCTCATCTGGAACACTCAGCAGCAGCAACAGCAAAGCAGTTTCATTTCCTCCCCCCTGATTCACATGGGATCTGTCACCAGAAGCAATTCTGACAAGTGCTGGGGAGGAGCTGCAGGAGAGGGAGCCAGCAGCTCTCACACGGTTTCATTACAGCCCCTGCTTAAATTCACACCGGGGACACCAGTACAAGATGCTGCTCCGGAGGGAGAAACTGCATTCAGGGGATTTTTTCCAGGGCCATTTCATCCACCCTTCCTTGAGAGCTTTAAAATAAAGTTTTCTTCAGAGGCACATCAAATCATACATCAAGGAGGCGAACTGGCTTTGCAGCCTTGCAGTAATCAAAAGTAAGGCTCGATGGTGAGCACCATCTCTCATGCACCGATAAATTGGTTTCTCTCCTGTTTTCATTAGGCACTACTGGAGTTATGTTCATTGAAGTTAATGGGAGTATTGCCATGGATTTTAGTGTGTAGCAGGTCATATAATAAGTTCCTCCATACGATGTGAGGGCCAGAGCAGCACCTACTTACTTTAAGCACTGTTTTAAGATTTGATGGATGACTCAGCTCTGTTTTCCCAGTTTTCCAAGGACGCAAGGCAAAAACAAAGCTAAATACAAAATACTCAGTGGCATCCTCCTCTTTTTCTTTTTTTCTTGGTTGGTTGTGCTGCTGTTGGGGGAAAAATGAGCATTTCGTGCAACTGATAAATCATTTTGTCACCTTAATCTTTTATTGATCTCAATAAAAATTGTATTTTGTTTCTTAACAAAAATTCACCAAGAAGGACATCACATCCAGAGATATGTATAAGTAGGAAGTGCTCATCACTTAACATTCTTATTTATGGGACAAGATATGGATTTTTGTGGAAAAATCTTCAACTGTTTTTGTAAGGTGATGCATCATATTTTTAAAGATCTGCTTGACTAAACGGCAGGTTGTTTACCAACTACACTAAGGAGTCATATATTATTGTGAGCTTTTATATAAAGAGATTATAAAAACACTTTTTCTGAAGCAGTAAATGTGAGTGAGTAGAGAGCTGTTCTCCCCTAAGTCTGCCCTGTCACTCCAGGTTGGTACATCACAGTCATTTCATCTTGTTTCAGATCATCACACTGGGAAATCTTTGGGAGGGGAATTAAAAAAAAAAAAAANATTCCTAGAGGAGTTCTACAGCTCCCCAGAAGGATGAGTGTGACACCACACTCCCATGGAACACACAAGGAACAGAAAACCTTGACTGTATCCCTTGCTGGCACTGGCTTTCTGACCAGCTCTGAGAACACAAAACCTGTGCCAGAGCAGTCTGAGCTCCCATTAGAGATTTCCTGTCTCCAGCCTAGCACAGGATGCACTCTAGAAATCAAGGAAAGGGGGACCAGTAACTTTTGCACAATCACACACCGAGTTACTGACCACAGACATAAGCCTCACCAGTTTGACACTTTCCTGTGTCTCACCAGGGATGAACTGCAATTAAGTCCAATCATTCTTCACCATAATTGTTTAAAGAATCTTCAGGCCCTTCTCCTATCTACAGTCTGGCAGCACCTTTAATGAAGGCTTTAGTGCACCATAACTCTGTAAGCAGAATTATTATGTGCTTGCAATAATTGCTTAATAAAGAGTAACCTAAATGAGGCCAGGATCTTCCCCATTCTATTTTCATAACTTACAGGACTACACCCAAAACTGGCTCCACGAGCTGATTTGCACAGTCTGCAATATATCCAAGCTGCCTTTCCTGCCAAGAGAGGCAAAGCTCAGGGAAAAGGCCTCTGCAATCCCTCTTGGCAATGGAATTAAAAAATGCAGTCTGAAAAGTCGCCAGGACTCTTGGGCCTAAGACTTCTATCCATCAAATGAAGACAGAGTCTGCACCAAGAGTCCCCGTAGTCTCTTACAGAAGGAAATTGCGTGGTCAGATAAGCATGTCCTTAACATCAAAGATTCATTGCTCATAAAATTATCATCAGAACCATCTCTCACGTGAGACAATTCATTCTGCACAGCAATAGCTACACCTTTGATTTCCTCCAATTATGGGTACGGGCTGGTTTGGGAGGGTTTCAAATCCAATATCTCAAACAGACCATGCCACCAGGCTCTCTCATATATTGCCTGCATTAAGGATTTTTTTTTTTTTTTCAATTTTAAAGCTAGTCCCTAAACCATTTTTGTGTCATACTGTCATTGCCAAAAGATTAACCTTAAGCTGAAACAAGGACTATTTCTTTTTTAATCAGCCTCTTGAAATTCTCCAAATATTAATCTAGATTTAGAGATGAAGATAGAAAATCCTCATGGTTTTCATGGTCTGCTGTTTAGTCTTGGCTTGTTCATAGTCTGGCCACATACTGTTGTAGACTTTAGAGAAAAAGAAAGTTCCATCACTGCCCACAATAAACCAGAAGGCATTTCCTCCCTGCTTATTCCTATAAGAAGTGAAGCTGAAGAAACACTTTCTCTGTTCTTTATTTGTTTTTCAGGGTCAGAAATTCAAGGCACAATGCACAGGATTCTTATACCATGGCTAGAAGTCAAATCTCGTAATACATGACTTGTCAGTATCTTTTAGCACAATTGATAGGAGTGTGCTGCTGACTCTTGCATTCCAGACTGAGAAGAAAATGTCCAGAGCAACTGAGGTTATATGATGGATTTTGTAAAATATCACCAAGTCTCAGCAAGAAAGATGGTATTGGAGGCTAAGAAAAAGGGCTGCACATCAACCTTACAAAATGCTAGAGCTTTGATTGATGTTCAAAACTGGTCATTAACAGGAGTGACTCCTGCCAGCCACAAAAATCTCTACCTGGTTTAGAAGGAACTCACATACACAGCAGGAGCATTGACCAACCAATGCCCCATCCCAACTCAAATTTAAAATAAACAAACAAAAAAACCCCAACAAAACCCCAAACAAACAAAAAACAATAAGAAAAATCCTAAACCTCTGCTCCTTTACTATAATTTGCAAACATGTAGAAAATATAAAGGTTTTATAGGTGTGGTGGTTTTGTTTTCTTTGTGTGTGTGCATTTTTTTTTCCTAGGGATCTTGGAGTAAAAAGAGAAATTCTGCCTGCTTCGGTAGACACACAACTGTACAAAATGCTATTTGTGAGGGGGCAGGAAGAGCCCAGAATGAGTCTAATTTTTCATAAGTTAAAGGAACTGATATCTTCTCTGTTAGTATGGAGAATTGGCTTCCAGTAACCTGCAATTGATCTACTATCCGTTAACCTTATGTACAGAAGTGTTTCCAGCAGATCTTGTGAAGAGGGACGTAAATGCAATCAGCAGATGTGGCTGCAGTCAGAAACAAGGACTGGAGAGGGAATCTGAGATTTAGTGCTAAGAAAAATTATGGCTATTGTTTCTTGTTTTGAACTCAGCTTCAATTAGCTAATGATAATAAAATCTTTTTAGGATTCTGAAAGCTTACTAAGGACATATGAATACCCAAAAGCAGGTGTTCTTCCATTAACTGCTCCATCTATTTCCCTAGCAATCAGTGATGTAAATAAATCTCTCACACACACATTTCCACAAAATCTTCCCCTGCCCTGCTTTTTTTTTTTCCAGTTCTGCTCAGGTTAGAGCACAAAGGAGGATGGTAAATAATCATCAGGGAAAGATGAAGCTACATACACACTAGACCAGTCCATTTTCTACAGGGGAAAAAAAAAAAAAAGTTTTTTAGAAAAATATGAGCAAAATACTTAGTAAACTACCTATGGCTATGGAGGATCAGGCTCTTCCCTTTACCCTGCTGGAATCCTGGAATCCCTTCACTTGCATCAGGATAACACAATATTGATTAGAGGGAAAGGAAAGCAGATCAGTCAGCAGGGAATGTTCTTCAGTGTACCCTCCTTAGTTTCCAAACAAATAATCTTCTGGGTATAAGAGAAAGTCTATTCTGATGTTTGGTTACAGATTGGTATTAGGATTTTCTTTGTCTGCATACCTACAAATTCCAGGAGAAAAGTCTAATTTTCATGTCTGCATCTTTCCTTTTACTATAATTCCCATTTTACACAACTTTTCAAGAAATTAATTTTCAGCCTTCCACTATTCTTCAAGCACTCTATATTTTCTTATAGATTATATTATCAAATAATATCAGAGTGGCATCATTCCCTGTCAGCATGAACAGTTGAAGGTAAGATTTTTTTTTTTTAATGTATATAGCAACACTTTATATTTACTAAACTTTTTAAAGATTCCTAGACACAAACTGGAGACCAATTTCCCATTATATATATAATAGAAAAATATTATAAATAAAAATAAGTTTAAAAGTTCCTATGTTTAGGTTTGAAAAGGAAAGGTATGCAGACCCTTCCTAATTTCACCAAAAAAAATTATCTTACATGGTTTGTCTTGTGACTCCAATGCAGTTTTCAGCAAGCAAAATGGGACCAATGGAAAACAGGGTGAAATCCTACAGCCAATTCAGATCTCTGTCAAGCAGTCAACAAACTCACACTGGCAGAAGCTGTTAAAACACCAAACTTAGGAAAATATCAAGGTCCAAAAGGCATCTGTTGTGCCACCTGATTATGGTGTACATCCACTAGCACCACTTTTACCAAAATGATGGCACAGCACTCACAAGATCAGTCCTTGGGTGGTTTTTATGCTATACAAAAATTAGATTTCATATTAATTGCTTTATTATAGCCTTCCAACACAAGAAACTTACATATTTTCAGAGCAAAGTTCTTGTGCTTAGGCAATTTGGAGGAAATACATATAATGCCTTTTCATAAGAACACAATTAAAGAGCAATCACGCTTTTGTCGTGGCTGACAATTAGCAGCCCTCCTCCCCCAGAGACATAATAGAGCTATGTCATTATCATTACCAACACCTTAAGCCCACTGAGGGAGTATTAGATCTATGCAGAAAAACAGGTTGGGAGAAATCCTGGCTCCACTGAAAACAATGGCAAAACTCCCATTTTCCCAGCTCTAATTAGCTATGTTTTAAATTACAGTGAACATATAGTGAACTCGGCTAGAGCTGATGAAAGAAGAAAAGCATATCTTAATAGTCAATGATCCCTCCTGAGTAGTGACTCCAAAGAAAGAAGTTCAGAACACTTTTTTGAGGCAGCAATCCTAAATCTTCCATTGTCGCCTCCTGGAAGTCTGTTGGCTTCAATCCCCTGATTAAAACCCACAGTGCCAAGGTAATGAGAGGGAAACAGTTACACAATCAGGCAGCACATTAACATGTGCTCACAGCATTTTTGCTGTGTGCATTTTTAACCCTCTAGGACCATGTACCTTGCATTGCTCCCCTCCTTCACAAGCCAGACATCCCAAAAGCAGAGCAGCCCTACTCTGCTCTATCCTTCTGACTGGTAAAGGAAGTGGCATCAGGCTGGACTAAAGGGGATAGTCCAGCTTGCTCCAGGTTTTATCTTTCCTGTTACCTGATACTGCATGAAAAGCATCATGTGCACAGAAACCATATGTGGGACCACATATCAGCATCATAAATACCTTGATGGTGCTGGTGTTTAACACCTTCAATATGCACTCTCCTTGTAGAAAAACCAGAAAGTAAAAATCACAATATCATTATACCATTGTGCTGCCTGTCTCCAGGAGAAGAAAAGGCAAAGTTGTGGAGATATGCAGAAGAAACAAACAATATCTGACCAGGCACCAGTGCATATGGAGAAAGCAGAATGGAAACCAGTGCTGGTTATCATACCAAAGAGGAGCACAGCAAGAGCAGTGAGAGCTCTGACAACTTTCTTTTGTGACATAAACCTCAGCTCTTCGGTTTTAAATAGTTTCATTGAGTTTACATTTTTATAGCTAATTTTCCACATCCTCAGAACACCAGACTAGAGATGTAGCTCATCTGTAACTGAGATTTCTGCTCCTAGTAGCCCACAAGAAAATGATGCCCTATTCATCCATCATATTTTGGATAGAGATACATGCTGAGAAAATTTGATTATTCATCTCTCTGTTTTTAAATACATCAGCTAGTTAGCATGGCCCACTGGTCTATCCAGCTGTAAGTCTAATATGTTCTGGCACAGCAAGAGAAATAGATTTGGCCCAGCAGGATCTCCTAAAGAGTCTGCTGTCATCTGTCCATGGTGGAGAGGAGTGACCTGGTCACAAGGCTCAGGCTGCACATACAGCACCATATCAAACTGGAGAAATGCCACTTTGTGGAAGTGAGCTAAGCCCAGCCCTCAAATATTCTGTTCTGTGTTGTCCAAGCAGATTTGGATGGTTGCCAAAAGACGAGAGGCACAAATTTCGGCAAGAAGCCAAAAGACAAGAGGCAATTGACCTAGCATTTTTCTGTTCTTTCCTGGGAATTGCAGAGCTACAACATGCCACAATTGCTTACAAATGTTGGGATTGTTTTCTCTACCTGTGCATTGTGTAAAGAGACTAATGTGCTTTGACCTGCAATTTGCAAAGGGGTTACAAACTACCATGGGAGAAGCAAAGCATAGTGCACAGGTTCAGAAGTGTTCAGGTGGAAGAAATGCAAACAGCTGAGTTGTATTGCTCCCTGCAAGGGATGCAAGGCTCCTAATTTTTTATTTGTACATAGACCAAACCAAGGCTAGCAATATAAGAAACATCTTGGACTGGATAATGTACAACCTCACACAAAATCTCTCAGAGCACCTGGCCTCTGCTTCCAAACGGGGCTGTGTGTGCGTGACACCAGAAGGACTTTGAGTGTTCCCTGAGCAAGTTCTTTTATTGAGCTATGACACAAATGGACTTGGGGAAAAGGGGTGCCCAAACCCTCTGCTCTGAACACAGGAATTTGGGTGGGTTGCACTGCCCAGCAGTGGGCACACAGGCAGCTCAAGCTGTTGGTGTAAGGTGGACAGCAGGGCAGAGAACACTGAACCTGTGCAGGCAGCCCTGTCGCTGCACAGCCAAAATGCTGGCCCCACCTATTTGCCTTCAAGGACTTTTAATATTTCCTTCTGCCCTAAGCTGTGTCAATATGTGGGTGGGCAGCTTCACTGCCACTTGTCCCAGCACTGTGCTCAAGAATGGCTGGCAGGCAGCAGCATTTGGGATGCCACCTCAGGGTGGTAATGGGCTGACACACAGAGGACAAGGATGTTAGACACACAGAGTTAACAGCAAGCACAAGACTTTCTCAAACCATTTGATTTTTTTGCCCTTTTATAAAATGCAAATTTAAAAAAATTATGAAACAGTAGGCAATAAAATCTGAATTTTTAATACCAAGCAATCACTGAACCTTTGCACGTGAGTATGAAGGACTAAATAATCCTGTTCTTTCTCACAGCACAGACCCAGGAGAATTTCTTTCTCTATATTACTTTTATAACAGCTATCTATCTTAGTCTGGTCTAGTTGCTATATTTTAAGGCTTTTAATTTGGAGGCTGTTATTTGCTTAGATGTTATCTTCAGCATATTAAGTACAGTAAGCTTCCACCAAGTCACACACTGGGCATTTGAGCCAGGACAGAATTTCTGACTTAAATACCCATGTATAGCGGCAGAATAAATAAATAAAGAACACCTTCAAGGCCTCCAAGCACCTAGTAACAAAATCACTCTAACCTTACAATAATGCTCTGCTTACAGTCCTCCCAAAATGCAAGTCATTTGCTGGATCCCAAATGATATTTTGTTGATAGATTGCTGGTGATTTCTACATCAGAGCACCTTGGAGCCCTAGTGCTAAACCCCTGACAGCGTTAGCATAAAAGATTTACATTTATGTTATGAGGGCCACACAAGAATAATAATTTTAAAATACATTGCCGTGGCTGCCGGTGCACCATGGGAAATCTAAGAGCAGCAGGCAGCATTCCTGCACTGTAATTACAAAATGGCAGCACGGGAGAGGCTTTGGAGACAAGGAACCAGAGACTGCAGCCATCTGCATGCCTTGGCGGATTGAAATTACAGTAATATATGAAGACATTACCTGAAAAGCCCAGCACCATTTAAATGATTTACTATTACGCCCCAGCAAGCTTTAATTTAAGGATAAAGTCATTCAGCAAGCTAATCTGATATAGGAAGCATTATTTCACACAGTTAAGTTAATTTACACTAGCTGATTGTTGTTGTTGCAGTTGGCATTATTATCTGCACAAACAGCCGATCGGCCCTGACAGAAGCAATATACTGTTTAATACAGTGTCTTAATTCAGCAGGCCAGCTATCTGTGATAAAGGTTTGTTTATAAGCAATAATGGGGAGGAAAGTCATTTTGAGGCTAAGCTGATAACACTGATGAGAACTATGTGGGGGTTTTTCTGGTAAGAAAACAAGCAGGAGCCATCCACTCATTTGTCCACCTGTCTCATAACAGGAACATCCCGACAGATTTCTCTTACATGGGTTTTGCTTTCCCACCCTATCTGCAGAGTGGATCTTTGGCAGAGTTTTTATGCATACATTTCCTTTGACAAGCAGCTGCAGCCATCGCCATCCGAATGCTGTGTGATCACCATCACAGCTCCTCTTCCCCAGTGAAATACAGGCTTTGGGAACCTCCACAGCTAAACTCCGCCATGTGAGCTGCCTTTAAAAGCTCCTAATACATCACAGAAAAGACAAAAGGCACATGAAACATTGTATAGTTTTGGCTGGCTTACCTCCAACAGCTAATGCTGAGAGGCACTCTGATACTTGTAGTTGAATAAAATAATCCCATGTTATAAAAAATCTGATGGAAAGGGACACCAGGGGAGGCAGAAACGGCCAGGGCCAGGGCTGGCTTTGTGCCTTCTTTTGAGCAGGGCTTGGATCAGGTTGGCCTGATCCCCATAGGTATTCGTAAACACCTTTTTTCATTACTAGCTGTAAAAGTCCTTACAAACATCAGCATTGTTTCCCCAATAGAAAACAAGCAACAAATAAGAAGCTGTAAGGGAATTACTTCCTGTAGCTTTCTCTTCCCCACCTGGTGAAGTCATCTACTGAATCACAGATACCAAATGTTATTTGAGAGAATTCCTTCAAGTCAGCTGTCCTCCTCTCTACAACATTTAAAGCTCCAGGAACATGCTTCTTGAACTTGCCCCTCTTCCCCAAAAACCTATTACCCAATAAAAACATTTCTCTCTTCATGAAATCTGATTGAATGTAATGCCAGTGTGATCACAAAAAGAAAACTCGGCCAACCTGCCCTGAATTTGCAAGCAGACTTTCTTCATCTTTCAACAGAAATGTAATATTCTGTAATACTGGCTCAGGAGCAGTGACAACTAAAGGATGTTTGGAGACTTCAGCATGAAATCTACTCTAGAAGCAGATCATCAAAAGCAGTTAGAGGGCTCTGTACCATTTACAAGTCAAACCCCATTGAGTCAGAATCCTAAATGTTTCTGAAGCCTCAAGTGTTCAGATGCTTCTGAAAAAAACCCCATATTTTTCACAGAAAAGCTTAAGCATAAGTTTACACAAGCTGCTCTAAAACCACTAAATCCCAAGTCTGTGGTCAGCTTTCCTGCTGGTCTAACAGCACTCTGAATGTCTGAGTCCTGTGGGGTACCAGCAGCTTGCACTCCCATGAACATGAGTATTGCTGCACCCAGCCAGACCTCTGAGAAGCTGCCTGGCAGCTTAGGGCATGGCTGCTCCTTGTTTGTTCTTCTCTGGGACAAAACAATAACTTCAAGCTTTCAAAATAGAGGTGTTAAACTCTGACAACGCTCTCCCAGCACTCGGAGCCCAGTGCTGCAGCATCTGAGGTCATCAGGCTGCCAAGCTGTAATCTGGAGCACACTCCCCTTTAACCTCTGCCTCACATTCACGTTTAAATTTCCTCTGAGCATCTGTCTCAGCAGCCACTGGATCAAGCACAAAATGCAGCTGCACTTCCCCTGGGAGACAAGAGCCCCACACGGCTCCAGGAGCAAGTGACTGCACGTCTCTTGTGGCCCCATTCTCCTGGGGATTTTTGTTACTGACAATCCAACCAGTGTTGTAGAAATTATTTTTGATTGCCAAGTTTTAGATGCTCCATGTTCTGCAATCTTGTATTACGGAGGAGTTACATTATTTAACATCTTATGGCAGAAGCTCACAGAACCTGCATTTATTTCTTCCACTCCTCAATTAGCTCTAATCAGGAACTGGTGGGATGCAGCATGAGAGCCCACAAAAATAAAACATAGCAAAGAACAGTTCAAGGGATTGTTTTCCCCCATGTTTTATAGTAATAACATGAATTTAACTACATGCTTTTTTCTATCAATATGATTTCTTTCCTCATTTGCGTATTTCTCACCCATATTTGTTTACAAAAGTATGTAAACAGTGCAAAATAATAATGAATACAAGATATTTAAAGACATTCAGTTTGAGCTAGATTGTTACTATGCTATAGTCCTTTCTAATTATATTTTAAGGAGCATAAGCTAGAGCCTTAGCTGGTGTAAAAAGAAAATCACACCTAAACATTACTTCTCATTCCAACATAATAGGGGCAGCTGAGTGTGTGTGAGCCACTACAGCACCTTAACCAAGAAGTAAGATTTGACTTCTGTGTAGATTTATGTTTGAGTTTCAGGTTTCTAATGCAGAGGTCTTTAAGAAAGGGATTATAATGGGGAAAGGGAAAAAAAAAAAAAAAGAGAGAGAGAATAAAAAAATGCCTGTTTTGGTGCTTTTACTTTGAACAGCACAAACACATTCAGACATGCTGAAAATACAGAGGAATAATGCAAATTAATTTGAAATTATTTGAATGAATTAGGCTTAGGGTCTCATAACTGAATTACACAGTTACATACACATAAGATAGCCCAGTGTACGGGAACCTAAGGTAGTAAGGCTAAAAGCCAAAACATAATCAGATATTAAGGAATAAAAGGGAGGCAATGCACTTTCACAGATCATTTGGGGTAAATTCATGATAAGATGATGAAATAGCTGCAATGTTACAAATGGAAAACAGATAGCAAGAACACAGGCTGAATAAATTATTGATAATTAATGCAATACAATACTCTTTATTGAGAAAACAAAATTCTTACTTTTGTAATATTAATTTAAAACAGGGACTAATTTTATAAATCACTGAAATTCTATGAAAATGACATGGCTCCACCCTTGCAGAGCTAGAGAGAACTCATGTCCAAACTACTCTTAAGTACTTTATTTTATAATTTGACTCTCACTACTCAGTTTTATTTCACTGTGACTGGGTAAGTTGCTCAATATCTTTACTCCTAAAATGAATGGCCTGTCAAGGATTAATTTCATCCGCATGAAAGCTGAATCTAAGAAAATATTTCTTGCATGGGGTTCTTGCACATCTCATGCAATTTCAATTTAAATATTAAAAATACAAATGCAGAGAGAGTATATGGAGGCATTACACATGCACACACAGACAACTGGGAGTATTTCTAATTTCATAACTTGTTCTATGGTCAGGGAGGTATGTCATTAAACTATTTTACTCCACCTAATAAAATTAGTAACATTTATTAACTGGGAGAAAAACACTAATTGATTTTGTCTCCTGGACACTCATACCTCTGAGCCATGTTTAACTGCTTGGGTAATTGTATAAAAATGTAGTGTACAGTCAGATAATGCATGAAATATTAAATTAATGGTTGAATTCCTCATGCTTGATCCATATTAAGAAGGAACAATCGAGCCAGCCCCTGCTCCCTTCAATTCCAACCTGGAACCCCCTGCTAGGGAATGGCAATAAGTGTTAAAATAAGGGCATTGGGTGGGTAGAAATGGCAAAGCTCCCTCAGTCAGTTCAGGGATGTATTTCTACTGAAGAAGGGAAAAGAATAGGATAAGAAAAAAAATCTGTTTAGTACAGTCCATCAACTTATGGCTTCACTTCCTGACGATGGCTTTATCCCTCTTGATAGAGAGAGGACTAAAAGGAACTGGTGACAGCACAGGTTGCACATTAATAAAACAGCTAGTAGTGGACTTGCTTATTTCAACAAAGCAGGGTGGCTTTTGGATTGGCCTACAAGATTAGGACACAAAAAGACACAGGTCTCCAAATACAGTTTCCCTGAATAATCCCTGTGTGAAAAACAGAGCAATGTCAGGCTGGGAGGGGGGGACTGCCTGTGCCTAATTCCAGGCATCCACCCAGCCACATTTCAGTGCCCTTCTTGTTGGAACAGGGGACAAAATACCATGGAAAAGCTCATGGGGTGAGATAAAGCCAGGGACATTGCTTGCCAGTTACCACCATGAGCCAAATAGGCTCAACCAGCATAAGAAATTAATCTGTTGCCAATTACAATGACATTAGATAGTGAGAAACAGGAACAACAAAATAGAAAACAAACAAACAAACAAAACCCCAAAAAACCAAACCAATCAAACAAACAAAAAACCACCAAAACTTTCGCCCCCTTTAGTTGGGCTTTGGAAGTTGGTTTAATGTCATTTTCTCATTCTGGACTCCTCCATCTCCTGTCCCCAGAGGAGCAGAGGGACAGAAAAGGGGCTGTGGTCAGTCCATCGTAGCCTCTCTGCTGCTGCTTCCTGCTCACCCTTCTCCCCTCCCTGGGGGACTCCCAGGGCTGGGGATCCCCCTCATCCCTCATTCCTCACTCTTGGGCAGGTCCTGTCCTTTCTGGAACACATCTGGGATGGGTTGTGCTCCCCTCACAGAGCACACTCAGCCACTGCCCTTGCACCTCACCACCCTCAGGCCTGGCTTTAGGGTCCTACTGACACTTTTGATCAGTCTTTTTATTCTTCAGGCCATTGTTTTGAAAAATACTTGCATGTCTTGTACTATCTCACCTTCCTCCATTTTATATTTAAAGAATTGTTCTAAATCTACTTCGAAAGAGAAAAGTCACTAAGGAGGAAACACAAAATTGTGTGCCATATTACTTAAGACATTCTTGATCATATAAAAGATCTTGCTAAAATCCTGTAAATTGCACAGGTCACTCAGCTATGTTAATTCTATGAGAGAGAGTAAGAAAAAAAACTTAAGAGAAACTGCCAGATAGTCTGAGCAGAATGAACAAAAGCTAGAAAAGACCATATTCACTGCAAAAAGTTGACATGTGTTAGGCTAAAAGTAACTATAAGACATTTCTCCCACAGATCTGGGGGTTTTTTTAAACAAAAACTAAGAGGACATTCCAATTAAAAACATACAAAGAAATGTCTCCAAAGCAAGCCTCAGCAGGATAAAAATATTTTCTACCATGAAAGATGATGAGGTTGTACTTAGATCAAGGGCTTTAAACAATGAAGAAAAATCTACAAGACCTTATTAGGGGACATTTAAATTTTTTTGTTGTTGTTGTTGTTTTTGAGAAGGTGCAAATTGCTATAAAGGCTTGGACCAGAGTCACGGGTAAAGCTGAACCAGTCTATATTAAATTAGACTGAAAAAAAGAAAAGAAAGTACTTAAGGCTTTGACATACTATTGGAGTGGATTTGCAGACCTGCACTCCAGCTTCCAGTGGCTGCAAAGAGCCTCAGGTGATGGGAACTCAGAGGTTCAGCCAGAAGTGTACCACACCATCCTACATCAGCACAGGACAAAGGTTTGTCAGCCCTCCAGAACTCGAGGTGAACCACTTAATATGTTGTACCCATGTAAACCTGACACTTTCAGCTCTGAGTCACACATTCCCCCCAGCAGGTCACAGGCAAATCAGCACTAAAGGGTTATTCAAGGTTTTACACGCAGGAAAACAATCAATTTACTTAAATTTATGCCTTCAGTGAGAGGACAAATTACACTTTGGGAGACTGTTTCTGCAAACACCACCTGAGGCTTGCAAAGAACAGACAGGTAGGAAGTGAAGCACCCAGACAGCTCAGAGTAGTGTGGTTGTAGAAGATAAGTCCTACCAATTAAAAAAGGAGTTCAGTACACTGCTTATGATCCTCCCAGCCATTTCCTTGGGAGTGTAATATTGAGCAACTGGGATGGAACAGCACTTCCCAATATTCTATAAAGAATCATCAATACACATAAGAATTTCTGCTATTGCCATTCTTGTCACTATTGCAAAGATTTGTAATGCAAAATTCTGTGAAATAATGTACAACAATAAGTTTTTGGTTAAATGCTTAAAAATTTAATTATTTTTTCTTAACTTATTTTTTTCCATTTTGCTAGAAATAACACGCAGATGAACTCCCTTCACCTCTGGGCATTGATAAGAATAAGGCAGGGTTTGTAGGTAATAATGTTTATTAGATCCATGGAAATAGCAAGGAAAGGATAGACATGCTGTCAGGTGCACAGGCAAGTCACATCAGTCAGTCTAATAAAAGATACTGCCTCTCCCCACAAACTCCATCTCACATTCTTAAACCTCTTTGTTTACAAGGACAACATGGTACACATAAAAGAGCACTGCTGCTTGGATCAATCACATAAGAACCTTACCAACAAAATAACTTTTTCATTAAAACAAAACACACTTAAAATTGGATTCTGGTCTTCTATGTTTCTTTAGGGCCTCTCTGAGGTATCAGCAAGTAATGAATTCTAATTGGAAATATGGATTGACATCCCTAATTTGTGGCACATTAGAGGTTCTCACAGAACTTTCATGCAACTGTGAATCATCTTCAAACTATACAGATATTTCTGGTTCATAAAGACCAGAAATGAATAAATATGTTTCTGTTGGATAGTCAATACACATTGGAGATAGCCAGCATGGGATATTAAAGGCCTTACTCCTGCATCATTTCAACTCTTTAACACATTTCCTAGCATACAGATATAAATATTTGGATTAAATCACTCACACACTGTGCAGGCCCTCCTTATACTCAACTTTGTTGTCTTTTTGTATTCTAAATCACATGCATCAAATCTTCACTCATTCTCTTACATTTAATATGCAGCTCTGGAAGTGCAGTTATACATCATTTTCATTTGTTGAAGAGCGATATATAATCTGGACTGAAATTAAATAATGTCATCCTGTGTTTAGTATTTATTGATACAAATTTAACCTGCTCATATTTCACTCTCCAATCTTTCACCGATTAATCTGTATTTAATTATGCATTCCACCTCTCTATTGACCTTTGAAAATATCCCTCATGACTACCAATCAAAAGTAATAAAAATTAGAAATTCTTTTGAGTCCTTTTACACTATTTATCATTCTACTCCCCAAATTAGTCACCACTTCAAGATCATTCTCAAAAACATTCTAAAAACTCCAAACTGCCAAGCCCTTCAAGTTCCCCACAATTTCAGCTAATTATTAACATATCACTATTTGACAAAGAGAAGATTAATGAACACACAAAGCAACCCCAAGTAATGTAATGGCTAAAAGCAAGGAACATTTTGAGCATGCTATTCTAACCACTATCAAATAAGTTAGTCTGAGAAGAGACTACAACTTTACTTTTTGATATTAAAGTACAACTTACTAGAGACATTTGTTATTTGATGAAAGAATCAACTAAAAAGGCACATGGAGGTAATAAAGTGGGCAGAATTCTAGCCCCCCTGCATAATTTATTTACTCATTCTTACAAGCTGGGTAAATAAGCTGCCATTTGAGCTGCAAAGGATATGTGGCTTTTAATTTACTGCATAGTACATGAGAATTCAATCTTAGAATCAACTCACAAAACAGCAACTTAAAATGCTTCAGCATGCAGAAAACGCAACTGTTTTGATAACTAATTTCTATGATCTTACCAATAAAATTCACTTCACCCTCCTGAAGCCTAAATATTCTTACTCTTCCCAGAGACAACAGGTCTTGAGGGAGTGAAACCCATCTCCCACAGACTTTAACCCAACACATCTCCCAGTGAGCAGACACATGGCTAAGCCACAGTCATGAACTCCAGGTTACACAGGATGTGTAACCTATTCCAACTCTTTCACATGACAGCAGGAATAAAATATCTTTGCATGCCTTTAACATCTATATTTCAAATAATCAAAAGTTTCAGAACTTCAGTGTGTCACAAAAAAAAAAAAAAAAAAGGAAAAAGCACAATTTGGGTAATATTTCCCCAAAGGAGTTCCATGCATGTACAGCAGCCTAAGGATATAATCAATTTACACACAGTGACAAAACAGCACCAGTGGTCCCAGGAAAACATAGTGCAGCAACCACTAAGGGGCTTAATCCTACCACACAAGCAGAAAACTGTAGGCATGTACCTCAGAAATTTCTCAGAATTGCTTTAAAGCTCAGAGTCTGACACACTAACAGCAGACAACTTCTGGTGCTCCAGAGACTACTCCCACTCCAGCTATAATAAGCCAAAGACAAAGGAAATTTTCAGCCTTTAAGAGAAACTTGGCAATAACTCTGCTGTTTGGATTAATAACAGTTCTCAAATGCAGGGCAAGTACACTGGAAACATCCATCCATTTTACATAAACTTTATTAAATACTGACCAGAATAAAAATAGGCTTTTTCCTATGCTGCTTTACGTTCTAAATGTTCTTGGGCTTCATTTTTGGGATTGTTAGCAAACTTGGTCATTTAAAATATGATATTGTATTGGTACTTCCAAGTTAGTACTAACTTTTATGCTTGTCAGGCTCATAAAGGAATAAACATATTGACATACAGCTCACCTTTGGCTAAGTAAATGAGAGTTCTTTAAGTCTCATCATCCAAAATAACCTGAAGATTACCCTGCCCATGGCAGAGGGGTTGAAATAGATAAACTTTTTAGTTCCCTTCTCACATAAAAAACTTCATAATTCTATACTAGAAATGAACTTCTCCATTCCTCTAGTCAGGCTCTAGGACTTAAAGACATTCTTTCATTTTAACCTTCACCTTTTCAGTACAGGGTACAATATTTTGCCCATCTTCATACCAACATCTAAGGGTATTAGTTCTGCTTCTTCTGTTGACATGCAGAATTGTACAACTGCATGAACTGGAGCCCATGCCCTCACGTTAGCTCACAGGTCTTCCCTCAGCTCAGTCCATGGCCCACTGATGGAGCTGCAAGCATCCTTTGTTTTTCTTGGTTTTTTTGTTTATTTGTTTGTTTGTTTTTTAATTCTTTTTTTTTTTTTTTTTTTTTTTTTTTTTTTTTTTTTTTTGGGGTTTTTTTTTTTTTTTTTTTTTTTTTTTTTTT
>VWZN01013176.1:929743-953033 GCA_013396955.1 Regulus satrapa
TTTTTTCCTTATCATTTCCTCTGTGGATAAAGGAGAACAAAGGCACACATGGCCTGCATTGGCAGGCTACAAAGCTTTCAGGCAGCAAGCGACTGGAACGAGAAAAGGCTGTGCCTCCAACTTCTTCGAGCAAGAAGGAGCACTCCAAGCTGACTGCAGTGCTTTCCACAGCATATCAGGACTGACTTGAAATCATTACTGAGAGCCAGGCCACTGCTATCGGCTAGGCAATTACTCCGCGTCTCAGCATGGGTGCGGTGGCAGCCGGCATTGACAGCGAGCAGCTAAAACTGGCTCTGGGCCTTTGTATCTATTGGTCTTTGTTAATTGCATTTCTACTTTCTTTATCACATTTGCTTCTAAACACTCAGCAGTGCAGAGGATGCTGACAGGGCAAGTAAGTTTTGTCCTAAGTTCACACAGAAGCCTCTACAAGATTGGGCTCCAGGCCCCGTGCCGCATTATGCAGCTCCTCTCGCTGTGGAGGCAGGAGAACAAAGCAGGGAAACTCTTGGCAACCATCCTAAGTATTCAGAAAGGAGAACAACAAAAGCCTCCAGGGACGCACTGGTACCCTGAGTTAAGCAGCAGCTGAAGAGCCTCACACCTGCAAACAGCACTGTGGTGACTCAGTGTGTTACTCAGTCGCAGGGGGATTCATCTCGCCTAATCTGAGCTGTTTACAAAGCAGACACTGACACCTCAGTTAGCTATCCTTGTAAAACTGGTGGAAGACAACTGACACTTTTACTACAGCGTGGATCATCTTGTTCAAGGAGGCACATCTAAAATAGGTCATAGAAATCAGCCGGGAAGTAGTGATTCCTATGTCTTTTATAAAGAGCTCTGGATGAGAAGATGCCTTGAGAGGTGTGTAAGGGCTTTTCAGACAATGGAGTTGAAAATGAAACTCAAGATGTCAAGCCTATTTACGTCAATAAATAAATTAGTCTATTTTCTATTCAGCACAGGGTATGGAACTGCAAAAATCATATATGATTTTCTTTATCATGTTACCTAAGCTTGTCATTCTTCAATTTCTTTGTGACACACAAACACACCAGCCCAGAACACACCTGTCACGGAGCAGAGCACAGCTCACACTGTTAGCTCGGGGAAAAAGAAAGAAGCTCCATTCCATATCTCTCTCCTTTTTCACACTCCTGTTCATACATAGCTACAATAACTACCCATGTGTAAAAGAATATGGGAAAGCTGCTCTTACAGATCACAAAGCCTGACTGCCAAGAATAGAGTACATCTGTGACTACTTTGAGGCGGATGCACGCTTCTATTTCTCAACATTTATCTCAAATATAATGTGTTTCACAAAAGCACAGCTCCTGTCCTTTAGCAAAAATTCAAAGTTTGAACCTCGCCTGCCCTACCCTTGGTGTGGTTGTTCCCACTTGTGCTGACCATGAGACATCTTCTCACCTGCACAGTTGGACACAGTCACCTGAGCTGGCAGACGCAGTGTTCCTCAGGAGCCACGAGGGCTCTAAAATTGTATTTCAATGTATATTGTTTCCTCTAAATTGGATCAAATTTGTTTCTACTAAGCAGTGCATCACTTCCTAACTAGGCTGTCGCCTGAACACTGTCCAATAAAGAATCTGAGGGGCAGAATTCTGTGCTATATCTTACAACACCAGAAGCATTACTGGGTATGTAGATTATATTCTTTGATCCTATCAGTTAAATAAGAGAATAAAAAAATAATAACTATTTCTAATAGTGCAGCAGGCCCCAGAACCATGCTGGAATACCGTAGCCAGGATTAATTCAGGTGCTGATTCTGCTCTTCCTTCTAAATCTGATTGCTCACTTTGTAGTAGTGGGCCAGGTTTATTAAAATTCTGGTGGAATTTTCTGTCATTTGGAAAGAGTTACATTTAATAATAGTATTTTATAGGATACAAATTTTTGCAAGCAAGTATGGGGAAAATCGGGCAACACAAGAATTAGGGCTTTTGTTTAAACACGGAACCCTTTACTCTGGGCAAGAGGAAATATTGCAATTGTCCACTGGGACTCAAGAGTCCTGTGGTGCTGTTGTATCACCTCTGCCTCTCTGACACATTCATCATGTAGCATGAGTATAATGTACATATTTGCATGTGGCACTACAGAGACAAATAGCACTTGCGCGGGCTTACACACAGTGTCAGGTAGATTTTGATAAAGCTTTGATTTAGAGAGGGAAAACATTTTCCACACCAACCTTCTGCCATGATTCATTCAGATGTCCTCTTACTCCTAAACCCATTAGTACTCAGAAGATTAAGTAGCACAGCACAGGCAGAAAGACTAAAGGATTGGGATGCATTATTTAGCTACGATTCAGTGCCTGAGCTCTGCTGTTTTCATATTCCTAGCCTGCAGCAGAAAACACCTCTAAATGCATTAGCTGAAATGAATGGGTTGAATTTAAGTTGTTCCTCCTTGCGTTTGTGAAACAGGAGAAATACCACAGCTTAGCTGCTGTGAAACAACCAACAAGAGCTTGTGTTCGTGGGCACACAGATACACAGCAAGTAGGTGAGCGAGACAGACACACTCTACTGCCTGAGGTGCTGTGATGCCTGTAGCCTGCCTTGGTTCCCAAAACAGGATCAGTTTCAGTCAGCTAGAGATTGAATATTAACCAATGTGTTCTGTTCAGGTGCTCATTTATTAAGCTTCTACTGAAATCTAAAAGCGACAGTTTTTTATATGGTTTAAACATACTTCTTTACTACATCCAGGTGTTTTCCTGTGCCAGCACACTTTTCTTTGGTTGTATTCCTTGTGTCAAGGCTTTTGGAACGCCTTCCACCCAGCACAGATGCCCCAAGCACTACACCAGTGCAGCCCTCACGGGGTCAGGCTGCAGCCTTTTAGAGGGACTTGTTGCTCCCTAGCTCACCACTTCCATAAGAATCACATAAAAGTTAACATTTAATCTCTTAATAAAGCTGTCAGAGGTAAACAATGCTTTACTACTTTCTTCTTAAGGACACTAGAGACACCCTCTGAGGGAGAGATATAGATTGAAATGAAGCCATCTCTTAAACTACTCTCCATCTTCCATAGGAATAAATCTCCTTCAAAGGGCTCTGACAATATGACTGGTTTGGGGATTGGGGCAGGAGGGAGGATGAGAATGGGGAGAACAAAACAAGATCATCCCCCCCAAAACAAACAAGCTTTCATTTCTGATCTCAGACTGAATCTCTCTGTATTGCTTCCAAGCACTTTACTATCCTATCTGCTGCTCTGTTCCCAGCCATGGCTGATTTTTGTTGCTTCAGAATAAGGCAGAAAAAACAAACAGGATACAGTCAAGTACATGCTGGAGGGGAAAATAAAAATCCTTTCAATGCAGTAGGAGACTAAGGTACAAACAATAGAGTACAGAATCTCAGCCTGAGTCTCAACAGCTCTGTGTAAGGTATTACACAAATGAAAAATGAGTTGAAAGAAGTCCTGCTATTTTGATCAGATACAACAATTTACAGGTCAAGGCACTGGCACTTATCCTGGTATACAAGACCCACATGATTCAAAATCTGGCTAGTCAAACACGTGTTCCCCTTTCCAACCTGGATCAATTATTTCTTTCTGTGATGATTTCTAAAGCTTCAGCTTTTTATGATTCGCCACTGAAGCCATCAGCTGTTTCTCCCTGCTACTCATTTTATAGGCCATTAAATTCTCCTGAGCAAATGCCCAAACTTCATCTCCACCAATGCAGCAGAGAATGCACCCAGGCTGGCAGACAGCTGTGTGCAGGACACAGGGAACACACCCAGGCTGGCAGACAGCTGTGTGCAGGACACGGAGAACGTGACACTGCCAGCAGGGGCCAGCAGGGAAAGTGCTCAGCAGCTCCTGTCTGCACACATTAACATCCAAGTCACCCAGCCACTTCTCCTGTGCCTGAGTCACCTCGATTGCTATGGATTGTCATCCCTCAGGAGATTCAGGAAGGCATTCCCATTATCCACTTAGGTACATGCTTTTACTGTATCATCTACTTAAGTTAAGCTGATCCTAACCCGCTGCCATTACTTTGTTATGAATGCTGGAGTTGATAGACATTAACCTGCCATTGCTCTCCTTTCCAGGGCATGTGAAATCAGGAAGTGTTGCAACATTTAGCTCAGGGCTTATGAACCTGAAATGGCAAAACCTAAGCTTTGAAACTGGACAGCTACAAATTTGGTTCTTTGGCTCTCAGTAGGTGAGCATTCCTTGTTTCAGCAGTGAAATGTCAAAATTCTCCACAAAAGAAACACTTGGTGTAAATCTAAATCAAACTGGGAGAACTAGACACATTCTGTCACTCCAGTATTTTGTTCAGTGAATGACAGGACACTTTCTACAGCTTTCCCACCCACATGTGCAATGCGGTTTAAAAAGGAAAAAAAAAATTAGAAAAAAAAATTTAAACAAATTGCAGGTGTAATATCTACATTATTATCAAAATCTATTTTGTTAGAGACAGATCAAATGATTAACAAAGTACATAGAGTCAAAGACCATGAACCACAGTCCAAGACATTCTGCACTCAGTTCTATAATGTTATTCCAGTTTCAAGACAAGCCTAGTTTTAAAATGACCTACTAAGTGACACTACCCCATTAGGTTTTCCATTAAAATCACCTTATTACGTTCAAGTGCTGCTGACTTCCTAATGTCATAAATCCTGGACTGAATACCTCTTATGAAAAGAAAAAGTTATTCATGATTTCAACATTTTCTCTATTACTGTTAATATTACGTTCATGAAAACTTTGACAAACTTTTTATATGTACTATAATGTATCATCATATGTATTAGAATGGCCTAAGGAGCTACAAAATAACAGCCAAACTGTTCCACTAGACACTGAAAAGGCAGAAAAACCACAGCCTGAAGAATTTTAATTTAGACAAAGAAAAAAATAACAAACCAACAAACAAAACAACCCCCACACATCAGAGAGAAACATCTAACACACAAACAATGAAAGAAATAATCATTGTTCAACAACTTTCGGAAGCAAAAACATGGCTGGGAAGGCGCAAGGTGCTGGGGGAGGCATGGGAAATGAGGGCATGACAGGAAAAGGGAACAGGTTGGGAGAGATACTATAAAGAAAAATTAAACACGTGCTGAGCAGAGCCAAGACTACAAAACCCTCTGTATAAATTAGGTATTTACCAAAAAGGAGGAGGAATTTCATCCTAGGGGAACATTACCCCTTCCTTCTTCCCTGTGGCTTTTATTGCCACACACAGTGTCCTTTTACAGAATATCATGTATGATATATAAGAATAATATGACACGGAATATCAACTTTGGTCAGTTGGAGCCAGCTGTTCCAGCTGTGCCTCCTCTCAGCTTCTGGTGCACCTGCAGCCTCCTTGCTGCTGGGACAGAGTGAGAATCAAAAAAAGGCCTTGAGGCCGTAAAAGCATTGCTCAGGTTTTACTAAACTGTGACTGTTAGCGCTGCTTTCATCACTAACTCAAAACTCAGCACCGCACAAGCCACTGTGAATAAAACTATTTGTACCCCCGCCAAAACCAGTACAAATGTCTCAGCAAGACAGCAGTGTCCATGCTGATCCCACAAACAAACACTCAAAGAAGGAATTGGCATGCTCAGGACTATTGTCTTGTCATAGCCCAATGCTGCATGCTAGTCCTACAACCTGTTTGATACAATTAATAGGAAGGGAATGCAATCCCTCTTGTCCTCAGGGGCTTGCTTTGAAATCACAGACACTGCCACCAGCAAGGCTGGAAGCTGCAGAGCATTTTACAGGATGGTTCCTGGGCTCTCTGTATGTATTTATCTGCCTGTAGAACTACTAGTCATTAAAAAGTCTGTCCCCTTTTCAAGTGAAAAAATATTTCATTTCTCTGGCTTATGACAGTCTTTGTAAAGAGCAGTACTATATTGATTCTTTGCTCAGTGTGTATACAAACTCATTTATAATGTTTTGACCTGAACTGTAGAGCACAAATTTAAAATGACCTGTACGTATTACTTGGTAACATTTGGATTGCAAGTTAAATACTCCCTGATTAAACATGAATGCTTTTCCCTGGGAGTATGAGATATCTTATCAGAAAAGTCTCCTTATCAAATTCACCATCCTGGAGGCAGACACATTCTCTTGCAGTGCTGGGAGTTTATAATGATAAAATTAACAATGTTGTATTTCCCAGTGAAGTCAGCAGTAGTGCACTGCATCCTACCATTAATCATTAGAGCCAGTTCTCATAACAGAGCCACTTGCTGGCCCTCAGGCACCTGCATCACTCCCCAAGCAATTCCAGTCCCCAGCAATAACTTATCGCAGAAGCCAGGGATCAAGATTAAAAACTCAGTGAATAACGGGAGACTGTGTGCACCTCTATTCCTCTGGTAGATACAAGCAAGCTAATAACCTCCTTAAAGGGGAAGCAAATCATTCCATATTTTTCACTTTATAGACAAGCCAGGAAAGACCTGTATCTATGTCTCAGTAAAATTTATTGTACTGTTTAAGTTACTTGTTTCTGCGTTGTGCAAGGAAGGCATCAGCATGCATAAAACATTGGTGGGGGAGGGCCCTCTGTGCAGCACTGCTCCAAGTGCACTGCATTCTTCTTACAATAAAAACTGCATGGGAAGGAAATTTTCATCTAAATCAGGAAATCAGAAATATTACCCAACCTGTCAAACATTTGGGCAAACAGTATAATCAGAGGCCAGATTTCCAGCAGGCAAAATATGGCTTGGATTGACAGTTGTGCCGTAGAGGTGATGAAAGAGTCCCTGAAAATGCATTTCAGCCATGGCTTCTTCCCCTCTTCTCCTTCCCAGTCACAGAACTAAAATACCGAGTGTTCTGCTGCTGAGATCTGTGCAACTCTCTGGGAAAGAGTCTGCTGACTCGATGCAGCTCACAGGTTGCTAAGCATGCAAGAGAGACAGGCAGGTCTGGAAATACAAAAGGAACCTCCATGGGGACCTCACTTCAGTGTCCCTGCTGGGAGGACAAAAAACACACACCCACACCTGCACATGAATGGAGGTAGCCACAGCTATTTACAGAGAGGATTTTGTCTCCTTCAATACAGCATCAAATATTATTCCATTACTGAGGCCATGCTCAGAGGTTAATCCAGATATTCCTATTTTTACCTGTAAACCCTATGAAATTTTAAATAATTATTACTGCATTGTTTCTTCAAAGATTAATTTGGAAAATTGGTGCTACAGTACTTTGAAAGAAAGGAAAGGAAGTAGGTTCAGATCAAAGACACAGACACTGTGCTGATCTTTAGTGTTCTCAAGAATTTCATATCAAGTTTTCACTTTTTTGGAGATTACTACAGAGGGAGTTCTTGAATTCATGAGATAAAAACAATAATTACTATACTTAGAATAATTAATACTTGCTACAGATTTTGCATGAGGTGAGCAAAGAAAGAATTTCAAATGTGACATTGGAGAGAAGGAGAATACAAGGAATTTAAGAAAAGTAAATGTAGAACTACTGTGTTTAAAACACCCAGTTTATACAGGCAGCTCTTTGGCACACCTGTATACGATGCCTCAGTCAACAGCAATTCCAAAAAACCCACTGAGCTGAACCAACCCAACATATCACCATCAGTGATATCAACATATCTCCATCAGTGTATGATGGAGAATAATGTGTGAAGGAAACATAAGTGAGGCACAGTTGGACTGATTTCATAATGAAAACCAGACACACACAGAGGAGAATTCTCTGTCACTTTGGATCCAATCTGCCATTTAGATTACATGAAATGTTAAGAAATTGCAAATTAATCTTTAGAAACTGAAACATAGTACTAAAATTCTGGGAGAGAAGGGAATGAATATCAAACATGACCACAAAAAAATGTCAAGTGAGATTAATCATTGAGCCTGGTTATAAATTCTTAGTGTTTCACTGTTCTCCCAAGAGTTTTCATGAAACATTTATTTTTGATTGTCAGGTCTCAGGAATTCTGCCTGATTTTCCCATCTGCTAAGAATACAAGTTCATCATGGTTATAAAAGTTTGATACCCCAGAAAAGCTTCCCAAGCATACAGTCAAAAGAGATAAAGTCATTATACCTTACTGATATCTATCTGTAAACCTACATAAAACCACATTATGCTTAATGATTTAGAAATAAATAACAATGTATTCATGTAATGGATGCATTTCTGAATGGCTGCATCTCTGAATTCCATGGGATATAGTGGAGTGTCAAATTATTCAAGTCAAGTACTATTGCAATCACTTCAAGAGATTACTGGAAACAGCAACAACGTTGGACTGATACGTGCTGAGATCAGTCCAAAACGTGAAGTAAACAAAGAGAAATAAATACTCTTATTAAATAAAAATAACTTTAAAATTAACTTAAAAATAAATACTCTTACTACGACTCCAAAATCACATAAGATGTCATTATTCTGTGTTTCATTTTGTGCCCAGGGTGCGAAACACCTGGAAGAATTGCAATTAATTATTTTTTTCCTGATTAATTCTCACAGCAACTCTTTTTTCATAAAATTTCAGTCCTTCCAAATAGGGTCTTTACTTTATAAAAGAATTAAATACCTAGTATAATAAATCAAGTTTCAGCAAAATATCTCTACTGACCCCATCTTGGAATCCTGTGATTCTTATTCATACTACAGAAGTCTGTTGAAGAGGGAAGAATAGAGAATACTGCAAGGCATAAAATTGCTGAGATTTTAAAATACACCCATGAATGCATGCCAATCACTTTACAAACATCAGAACTGGTGTCAACTGGAGGCTTCAGAGGCATCATGCTGTTAGCAGCTTCTCCTCAAGTTTTTGAAGGGGGGAGGATCAATGAGAGGATGCTTCAAAAGCTGGGTACAATGATGTACACACTACTGATGAGAACAGCAGAGGAGCTTTGGGCATGTCTTAAGGAAGAGAAGTGACAGCCTCATAAAAGAAATTCCACAGGATTATGCTTCAGAGAACACAGTCCACACATGGAAGAAGAAGGCAGCACAGCAAACCATTTTTTACAAGTTTGTGGGTTAGTCTGTCTGCAAAGGGTTTTATTTAATGAATTGGGTTTTTTTTTAAACCATGCCCCCTGAGGTCGCAGAGGTTTGTAAATCCAATCTTTACATCTGGTCAAATAATTCAGTAAGGATATAGCCACAGAGCGGGATCTATTTTCCATTCCCAAGCTGATCTTTCCCATGCAGAACTCAAGTACCAGAAAGTCTTGTACCTTTCATTTCAATGTTTATTTTGAACTACTTTAGCTGGCCTCTGCCTACTTATCAGTTTGAAGATCTGTCCTTTTGCTGAGTTTAATGATAAATAATCAATAGCCCCCTTGTGCTGGCACTGCCAGCTCATTCACATGCAGTGAGGACTAAGCTAGATGGAACTCGCTGCTGTCAAGTGCAGGAGCAAGGGATGGGAAGCACAAACCAAAACACAAGATAACCTACTTAAACATCACAAAAAGCTTTTTTCTCGAGAGTGATTGAACACTGGAATGTGTTGCCCAGACAGTCTGTGAGTTTTTCTCCATTCTTGAAGCTATTCAGCACTCATTTGGACAGTACTCTACACAACCTGCCCTGTCTGACCCTGCTTTGAGCAGGAGGGTTGGACTCGAGTGTTTCCAGACACTGCTACCAACCTCAACCATTGTGTCATTTTGTGATTCTACAAAAAGTCTTTATTAGTTGATGCCTTGTGACTCACCCTGGTCCCATGCCTTTGACTGCAAATCTGAGAGATACCTGGGATTGCAATCAAAATGTACAGATCCACCTTCCCTAGAGCATTCCTTCTCAGCCAGCAGCTTCCAGCACACATTCCTTGCTCACATCCTAAATGGGCCTTCCTGCCTGCCAGCAGAGCTCCATGGAGGCACACCTGAAATCCTGGGACCAGGTGCTGGAGCCTGACACAGCTGGAACAGCTGGTCACCACATGAGCTCCTTGTGTGGGACAGTGGACACTCCAAGCCAGTCTTAGGCATTGATCCCCTCACAAAATGTGGGAGACATTCAGGACACATCACTGCTGCTGGGGACAAAAATGCGCAGTCTGCCCTGGCCATAAAACAGACACATTTGTGAGTTCCAGAAACAGGGGTGAGAAAATGAAGCTTATTTAAAGATACAGGGCAAGTATCAGCTAAACCTAACCTAAGACTGGAAAAACCTAAATTTTAGATTAGGGAAACAACTGACAATATGCCAAGCTCAATTATCTTTCTGCAAACATACAAGAAGGGAGTTAAATTCAAGGCCTTGCTCAAGGTGTTATAATTGTCTTCTCCAAAAGAGATTCTAAGTCAGCATTGCAGGAAGAGACAAAAAAAGCACCAGGGGAGACAAGGAGAAGCTCTACTGTCACAAACAGTTGAGATTTCCAACTGAAATTCAGAGGAGGAGAGGAAGAGGCAGGCTACATTGTGGAGGGAATATTGGACTTGAGCAGATGGACAACAAACTAGATAAAATCTGATTGTGAGTACTCTTACAAAAGATGTAACATTGGAGATTTTTTCCCCTCTTTTCTAAGACAAAATATTTAATCCCATAACTTCTAGTCCAATACAATTAATTTTTACTCCCTTGTTTCTATGAAAACCATAATTTTCTTAAGGCCAGGTATTGGATGACTGCATTTATGAGCTAAAATTCAGATTCCTTAGACCATTAGAAAGACTTCCCTAATTGGGTGAGTTTTTTCTGCAAATTGGTCTAAACATATCAAAAATCTTCGTACTGTTGTGGCAGTGGAGGTTTAAATAAAGCAAAAGTAAATAAAATGCTGCAGTAAAATAAGCCAAAATGAAGAAATACATAAAATTTGATTTTTTTTATGAAGAAGCAAAAAGTCAGAATTATTTTACTAAGTTTGACTGTATTAAAAAAACAAAACAAAAAAAAAAAAAACAGGCACTGTAAGAATGAAAGCAATGATTTAACCCTAAAAAAATGTGTCTCCACATGAATAATTAAAATACACTAATGTAGAATTATTCCTGCTCTAGAGTTTGTGCACAAGTATGAGGATGTGAAAAACCACAAGTTATCATCTCATACTGAAAATTACAGTTTTATTCTCTCTATTTATGCTTCCTAAATTTCCTCCTGATTGCAACAAAGAGCTTACAGGAGAAGTTGATCAGTGTATGATGATGCTGTTCAAATCCTGCCTGCTTTGGTTATGGAATCCATTATTTGTAACAATATCTGCATCTTATCAAGTCCCAACTTTTCATTTAGGTACACCAAACCAAACACAATTAGTCCTCAGTGCTAAAAGATTGTATTTTATATCTGTTAATGCTTTCCTTGAAATTGCTTAGATTAAAAACACCTCTAAAGGAAACAGAATATGACATTTCAATAGAGCCATATTTTTTGCGATAGTCCCTAAACAATGCAAGAAAAAGACCAAGCTGCTGAGCACAAGCATTCCTTTGTGAAAGTCCTCAAATTTGTGAGAAGTTCTTATGAAAGAAAAAAAACACAGACATCAGGGGAACACAACCAGTCTTTAGCCTCAAATAAAAATACTTTCATTCTACCAGAATTGCTCAGGTACAAAATGTCATTCAACTCTTTTCCTCTTTCAGGTGGCTTAATTTTACAGAAACTTTCTCTTCGATGTAGAATGTGATGTGGCCTCAGAGAGAAGAGGGATTTGGGGTTTTTTAGCATGTTAATAAGTCACGGAGAGTCAAACATTTTGCTGAGCTAAGGTGATTCACTACACTGCCCTGATTAAGCTCAATATCTATTTCTGTGTTGCCTATTTTAATCTTAGTTGCAAGTTAACCTGACATTGCTGAAGCTCTTTCCTAAGGGTTTCTAACACATAAGCTAAATTGCAGTTCCTTGTAAATGGGGCTTTGTCTGTTCAGCAGATGGATAGCCATTGATTCAGCTTCAGTGACTTGTCTATGGATATGAATTCTTAAGACACTGATCTGCAAAATCAGAAACCCAATGGTAGGTTACATTGGTAAATACTCCAGCACAGTGCTCCTGAACTCAGTGAAGGCTGTGTGTGAGACAGAGGGTTTGATCCAGCACTCTGAGCTCGTGTAGGCCAGCAATTTAATGCTCTTTAATATTCCACCCTTGGAAGAATGGGAATATTTCTACTAATCTGGTTTCTAACATTTAAAGGACTTAAATCTCCAAAAAGGCAGATACTTGAGCAAAATGTCTGTAACTTTAACAAATTGTAGAATTAATGACAAATTATCCTTCTGAGACAGTTTAAGGAACTGAGGAATGAGTTTACTGAACCCCACAACCTGATGGCTGATCAAAGACCACAGCAGAGAAAGGTGTGCTAAGGATTGCTTGGCATGGTATGGCTCAGGAGGTGAAATCCCACTCAATATTTTCAAAGAGACAAGTGTACTTCATAGTTGAGCCAATTTTTAATGTAAATTCAGACTCCATCCTTCCAAGACTATTATCCTTATGAATGCTCCCTGGAGTACATTGGTTTTGTTTTCTCTTCTGAGCAGCAAACTTTGATACAAACGGCTTCTGAATCAATAAGCAACTTGCTTTGTGGCCTGCCTGTGCATTGATTCACAAACCATTTGTCTCCTTGTAAACACTGTAATAAAACAATTATCACTTAATAATGCACCATTACATCATCAGTAGCCAATCAGAATGCTGAGGAATCACAATTTGCTTCTCCCTGTATATTACCTGTACATTGTAGTTCATTCAATTTCATAATAAATCAATATTATTTCTTTCCACGGCCTGGGTATTTTGGGAGCACTTATATAATTTTTCCATAAATAAACAAAAATCACCTGAGAAAATGAGGTAAATCTAGGTTTTAATAATCTGGAAATAAAGGAAAGAAAGCAGATTTTAAATTAAAAGTATTGAGTAGTTTACCATAGAATTTCTATTGCAACTGGTATTCTAATGTTTAGCTAGAAACCTGCTCTAAGAAGTCAACCTTGGGAGCTGTTCACTCAAGTCTCCCAGTTTATCACAGCCTGTGTTGGGAGACCTAAATGCAAATGCAGTGTTACAGACACAGCCTGACTGCTGTAAGTAGAGGGGACTAATCTCTTCTCTTGATCTCCTGGCCATGCTCTGACCCCCTTGCCCACACTGCCAACAGCCCTCCTGGCTTCTGCTCCATTTGGGGCCACCAAGCCATCCTGACCCTTTCCTGCTTTGTTTTTTTTCTTGGGGCTTCTTCTCTGACGCGTGCAAAGGTTGAGGTTTATCCCTGTTGGATTTTGGGATGTTTTGATCAGTTCCCTCCTCCAGCCCATCCAGGTCTCTTGGGTCTATTCATTGGTGCCTGCAGTTCCACATCTCCCTGAGGCTGATCTGAGCAACCCCTCAGCTCTGACACTGCTGATACAGGTGTTAAACAGAAGGGTTTTACACACACCCTGCAGTGTGAGCAGCTCCAGACACATCCTGATCCCTGACTTCTATCCTGTGACCATCACCACAAAAACACTTTTTACCCCTCTGGTTGTCCCTCCATCCAGACTGGAAGATCCTAACTTGAATACAAGACTACCATGAAAAGCAGCATCAAATGCCTTGCTGACAGCAAGACAAATGATCTTTCTGCTCTCCCCTCATCCATAATGCAGCCATTTTTCACAGAAATCAATCAGGGCATCCAGGAATGCTTTACCTGGTAAATTCACATGACTGCTCCCACTCATAATAGTTTCTTTCATGTGTATCAGAGGACCAAAGTGGAGCTGACTGACCTGTAGCTCCAAAAACTGTCATTTTGGCTGCTTTAAACATGGGTGCAAAGCAAATCTGAAATAAAATTATAACCTATGATATTCTGAATATTACCTCTCATGTCTCTTAATCATGTGTTGCAAATAATCTCCTCTCAAATTTACATGTATAGGTGACACCTATGGCTTGTATTTAAAATGCCTTTTGGCATTTTTTCTATTCCAGAAAAAATTGTGATTTAAGCACCAATGATTCCCCCCTCTGCAAAAAAACAAAACAAAACAAAAACAAACAAAAAATTGTTTCTTTCTTTTAAAAAGATAGTCCTAAGTCTCAAAAATTCTGACTTTTTTTAAGCAAATTGCCAACTTGGTCACTTGTGTTTCTATTTTTTACTAGCAATGTAAGGTCAATAGACTATGACAAAAATTAAATATGACATTTAAAAGTAGCTATTTTTTGGAAAAAAAAGCCCTGTATGTTTCATCTTCTCTGAGGAACCCAACACTTGGTAGGATGTGGTGTAAAAATTCCTACCACTATCTGTCAGTACTATTTTTCTCAAGAGTTATCAATAAATCCTTCTAGTCACAGAAACCCACAGCTGCACTATATGCTGACAGCAAAAGCACTAATTTGGTCATTTTTAGAGCAGATTGTCAGATATGACTGAAACACCTCCAAAAGAGACTTCTGAGGTCATTAAATCAAACCTCCCGCTGATGTATGTAAAGCTCACCTAGGAAAATTCTCATCCTTAAATCTCCCTTAAAAAGAGTAGGCCTTAAATTAACAAATTAAAAAAAAAAAAAAAAAAAAAAAAAAAACAAAAAAAAAAAAAAAAAAAAAAAATTTAAATNAAAAAAAAAAAACCAAAAACGTAATTGCAAGTCTCTAATCCTTTACCTAGACCTGATGAAAATCTACCTGTTTTATACCTATACTTTGATTATCCATGGCTTTTTGAAGGCATTTAATCCTCCTTCCCCTGATCCTTCAGAACAAGCTCTGTGGTGGACAGGCAGATAAATGGAAAAAGGTTATAAAGGGAACTCCCTGACACAGAAAAGTCAATAAAGGTCAACAAGCAGATGTTAGCCTGACACAGCATCAAGAGCTGTGCCTTTATAGACATACATGTAACAGATCATCCCCTGCAGTTTTTGGATTGTGCTGGGACCACAAATTACAGCAATTTTTCGTTAATACTTCAACAATTACACAAGCCTTTGGACAGAATATTATATCCTGGGAAGACAGGCTAAGTCACCTTTGCAAAAATACCAGAGTACCTAGGACATTGAAAAGTGTGTGCTTCCCATATCTTTATTTGAATATAGATTTAAGAGCACTTTTATGGAATAAGTCCCAGAATTATTTCTTCATGTTATTATTGTGTTGGTCTGCTTTTTGCTATCTTCAAGAAATTAACTTAACTTCAGTGACCAAGGAAACACCCTTCCATAGTGATATAGACTCAAACTGTCAGAACACATTGCACAATCCCTCTTCTGAGCATAATTCCCCCCCAAGACAAGTAAACCCTGACCTTCTCTCAGCCTTGGTCTGACAAAACCCTGCATCCATTTGGGGAATTGCATGGCCTGCTTTCACTGTTGCAGCACAGGAAATTTCTGTTTCCACCTCCAGTCCCAGCAGCTGCTGCCACAGAAATCAAGGCTGAGCTCCTTGCAGAGAGAAGAACGTGGCCAGAGCAACGCAGGACACTGACCACAGAGTCATCCCAAACACCCTGATACAAAAACCACACACAGTTCTTGGTTTTGAAGTACCTGAAAGCTTCTACCACCACACCAAGGTGACAGGAGGGCTTAATTGGAGCCAACAGTGCAATGAACTATGATATTCCTGAAGAACAATGGTCCCTGGAGGCTACAGGAGTGCTACAGCAAAGCCACTGCAGACTCTGACATCTTGCATGACAACACAGCAATTTCAACATTCTCCTGTAATTACCTTTCTATTTCACCTAATGGCATTTCAAGCCCACTTCTTTCCTTAGACAGTTATTCCTGCAGCACCTGGAATTGATCAGAGGCCCACATTTCCAAAAATGCACAGGATGCTAGAAGAGACTGTCCTGGGTTCAGCACCACGCTGTGCTGCGTTCACCCGACAACATTACTGCAGGTGGCTGCAACATTGCTTCTAATAGCCTGAGGCCCATCTGCTCCTTCTGCTGCTTCCCTACAGCACTGGCTTCTTTGGTGGTGGGTTTCTCTCTTTTTCTCTCTCTCTTTTTTTTTTTTTTTTTTTTTTTTTTTTTGTTTTTTTNTTGTTTTTTGGTTGTTTTTTTTTTTTTTTTTTTTTCCTTTACACTTTCTCAGAGAGACTATTTTGTAAAACAAATTTGCCCTAAGCAAACAATGCCCAACTCTTTGATGGCCACGACACAGGAGCTCCTCACCACTGAGGCTTTCCATGTTTCCTGTAACAATTGCTCCAATCATAATCACTCTAGTTTTTCCCAAGTTAATAAATATTATTCTCTTAAACTGCAGTATCTACTAATTCCTGTATGGCCACTGAATTGCACAAGCTTTTAAAATCTTCCATCATGCTGAGAAAAGGCTTTGCTGGTGAAGCCAGAATTAACAGTGCATGATAAAAGCAAAATGAGATCAATTCTGGCCATTACAAACCTGCCTCTCAGGGGAGGTTCACCCTGTTCCAGGAACTTCTGGGGACTCCATAGGGTACACCAGGGATCTGAGGCAAGGGAATTCAAACAATTTTACATGGTTTGTACCCTCTGTTGACTCATGAGAGCAATCAAGCCCCAGGTATAAATCCTGGCTTGAAATAAAGTCACAAAACTGTTTGCTAACAATATACATCTAACTACACAGACACAGTAGATGTTCACCACTCAACATTTATGTTCAAAAGACAACATTAAATTCAGACTTTAAAACACCACACAAAAACATTTTTGCATAGAAACTGTCCAGAAAATTATGAGTTACAGAACCACAACAGCAGCAGTTCAGATGCAACTATGCAACAATGTGCTTTTATGTTTCTAATACTGTATTTTTCTCTGTTTGGACTAGTGAATGATTATTATTTTGTTGGCACTATGGTAGACTTCTGTGAATTTGAGAAAATAACCTCCCTAAATACATAGCAATGAGTGTTAAATTCAGCTGGCCCAGAAAAAAATGGCATCCGCTTTAGCTTTGATACTTGGCTTACAGGTTATTTCCCACTCTTCATGTCAAACATAGGATTCTCTCTTCACATTTTATTTTTATCAATGCTAGTTTCAAAACAAAATTAAGTATCTTTTAAGATATAACATGGAAAATGTCAAGATGATTGCTTTTATTCTTTACAGAACCTGTGCAGACCTAGTGCATAGAACTAGGCTCAGTTAGATTCCAAATACTTGGAACTGCCTAATGTATCTTGCCATGTATTCAGCCATGGAATCAAAGTTCCCATCTCTCCCCCAGAGACATTCCTGAAAAAGAAATCTTCCAGTTGACGTAAAGATCTTTATAGGGACTGTATGAATCCCCTGGATGTCAGAAAGGGGAAGTGATTCATCAAGATGGTGGCTTCTTCAGTAGAATCAAAACTTGTGTGCTGCAGTTAGATTTGAGCACATTGGCAAGACACAAGGAGCAAGCCTGAACCTGACCCTAGATGAATACTAGGCATGGCACAGAACATCAGGACACATAAATGAAAGTTTATCAACATTATTTGTGGGGAAGAGATGAACTTACCCCAAGCTCTATAATGCCTGAGAATTCTGATTTATGATTTTGAGGGTTTTAATTCCCCTTTTCTTGAAGAAAAAGCTCACTGGTGAAATCTGCATACCTTTAAAAAGGAGGAGGGAGGGCTCTTTATGGAACTCTCTCTCATGCGATCAAACCTAATTTCCTTCTCAATTTGCTGAGCCACTATCTTCAGTAATTGCAATTGGACTGTCAAAACTGTTGGCATCTTGAAATAATGGAATACTACCTAGTATCAATCTCATTTCACATTCCTGACAGAAAACATGATTTCCCTTTGTCTGTCCCATTTACAGTAACAAAATGCATGATTTCCATTTGCACTAATAATTTCAACACATACAATTGGCTAGCCAGCATTTCAGATCTATTCCTTTATTCTTACATTGATATAAATGTTATTTATTATCTGAAAAAAAAAGTATTTAAGGTCTCCAACATTTTTATTTTGCTTTTAAAATAAAAGATCAGAATTTAATTGGCCTGGATCAATACAGAAAAATAATCGCTGAAAGCTTGAGGAATTGAGTTTTATTTTTTGTTGGGTAAAACCCAAATGAGACAAAGCTGAGAATATCTGTATGAAGTTGTTTCATTTTACTTATAACTAGTATTTGTTCCAAATAGACAAGAATTCTTTCCTGCATACTTGAGATGGAAATATCTTTTCAATCTTTTCACATATGATCTCAGATACCCATTTTGGAGCTATTTCCCTATGGCCCGCACACAAAAAACTTTTGGTCTTTCAAATTTAAATCTCAGAGTTTCAAAAAGGGACACTTCACATTTCAAATGAAGAGAAAATGTTAAGCCATATCAATCAATGTAATATTTGGAAGGAATATTTTTTAAAGTGGATTATGACTGATTTATCCAAGAAGACAACTCCAGAGAAGGGCTACAAATTTTAAGTCACCTTTAACTGCTCTCAGTGGAGCCTCTTTCCCTTGGCTTCTCTCCCTTCCAGTCCCTGGACTATTTGGGGCCCATCTCAGCTTGGGTCCAGCCTATCAACATCTTTTACTGGACATCCAAAACTGTACACAGCATCACAAATATGAGTTTAAAGTTTCAGATAAAGGGAAATATTTGTATCTCATGATCTACTCCATTCTAACCCCACGATCTAGTCTATTTTGTACACCAGAGAACACTTTGCCCTGCCACTTAAGAAATCCTCATATTGTTTTACAATTTTCTCTTCAGAACAAAATACCTATTTCAAGCCCCACTTAATGCTCCTATACTCATCATCTCCTTAAAGCTGATTTTTTTTTCCAGTTGCTGTTTTACTACAGCAGATAGTCTACATCCTAAAGGTGACCAACAAATGGAACTCTTAAAGCATGAGTATTAGATTCCTTCTCATCTACCTGTTGTACATAATAATAGAATTAAGTAAGAAAACATTTCTCTGTTTCCAGTTTTGTAAAAAAAAAAAAAAAAAAAATCAGAAATTGCTATCTGACAGCAATTCCTACTTTGGCTGAGCAAATGTTGGTTTTAAATCCATTAATGCATATATTAAAACAGATGACCACAGAGTCTGTAATTGGGGAAAAAAAGAAATCCTGTATGACCTTGAGACCCTTTTGTTAGCATTAAGACCATTTCCTCCTGAAAGGAACCTGTTTCCACTACATCATGTTATTCCCCTTTGTTGCAATAACTGTCACAGCAGTCTCCCAGGCCTGACTTTTAGAAGATTTACAGACAACACCCCCTGACTCCTTACTGAGCTAAAAACGTTCGTGTGATCAAAACCACCTAATCAGGTTGCTACTCTGACTCAGATGCCCCTGCCTGTTCTTCTCAGAAATGCCACGGCTGCTGCAGCATGTTACACAGAGAGCTGAGAAAAATTCAGACCCTGCTGCACTCTTTGAATAATCACACGGTGGCTCACAGACTGGAGTTCAGCCTGACAGACCCTGCCAGTGCAAAATACCCACCAGTGTTAAAATAAGTTGTTGGCCTCCCCACATTCAAAAGTTCCGCGAGTATGAGGATACCTCATCACTCTCCATTTTAATGACTGCACAAATTAATATTGACAGTTTTGGCACCGGTTTTGTTCCTTGTCTGAGTGTGAAATCCTGCTAAAGACTGATCGCCAAGCAGGATTTTTCATTACCTCCAATGGACAATATTATCCTTGTCCAAAGGCCAAGCTTCAGAGAATTTCATTAGCCCTCAAATTTCCCCCATTTTCTTTTGGCCAGCCCATTTCTGTAGTACAAGATCCCCCATCTCTGCTGAACACTACTTTTTTTCTCCCTTTTTCACATTGGGATGGCTGAATCCTGACACAGCACACAAGAGCACCTCTTGGGAAGAAAGGCAGGGATATTTGGGCATCCTGAGCTGCCCTGAAGAGTCATTGCCCTATCCCAGTGTCTTCCTGACAAGAGGAAAGATTTTTGTCCTTCCCTTGCATGCTGTGTGCTGTAGCTGCCCAATATCAGCAGCCCTCAGCTGGTCAGTGCCTGACTTGTCCCCAGAGCCCCACACAAGATAGATGTGCTCCCTGAGGGCCTGGCAGAGTGCAGGGACACTGCCCTGGACCTGCTGGCTCACCCTTGCCAAGGCAGCCCAGCTTGTCCTTGGCATTGTTGGTGTCTCTCTGACTCACTTTCAGGGCTGCTAAAATGCAATCTGATAAAATAGTCCAAACTGCTGTCCCAGAACTGTAAGGATTGCAGTACATGTTCAGTTTGATCAGAGCTCACCCCAGGTTTTGAGTTTAAGAACCCAATTTCTGAGGACACCCTGCAGATCCAGAAATGCTTTAGCATTTCCCAGATCAGACTCTTCATATTAAGTACAGTGACAGAACACTTTTAATTTGTTTTTTCTTCTCCCTATATGCCCACAGTGTTTCCACTGTCTGTGCTGAGCAGCAGGATGAAATTACAAAAGACACCCCAGAACCAAATACTGAAGATCTGCATATCAGATCTTCCCATCTCTAAGCCTGATCTCTATTACAGCCATAGGGACCTCAGGGAAAATATTATATTTCTCTGTGTTCAGTTTTCCATTTGTAGAATTAATATTAAAGTACCTTCTTAGTTCTTAACTTTTGTCTCATGTATTTAAATTACAAAATTCAATCTTGAAATTATTTCTAACCTGTGACTTTACAAGTCATATGAAATATGAGAATTAGAACAATACCTACTGGAGGCAAACAATGCAAAGAAGGGAATTAACCCTATAATGACATTTATAAAGTTTTAGCAGATACCACACTGTGCTGCCTCTAGTTTTGATTAGGCAGCATACTTGCTTATGTTTCTTTAGACAAACCTTTGCTGAAGCAAACATGTACATTTTTTCCCTATGTATTTCCATTGCCTTGTGTGTAATTTTGGTGGAATGTCCTTTCTCAGAAAGGATGAATTCACCTCCATTCATCTACAATTCATCAAGAATTCGCCATGGGAAATTTCCATAAGTGCAAAATGAATCTGTTTGACCTCAAAGGCCCTCACACACTAAGTTTTGAATCTGAACGTACAGGATTAAGAGAACTGGGAAAGCAAACCTCACTCCATTTCACTTTATAACATGCTAAAATACAGATAGATATTTGATGAATTTAAATATTAGATGAATATGTTTTGCTGATAATTGTTCATATTTAAATATTCACACACTATATTTGCAAGTCTTTCGTGGGATCACTAATTTTGATGACTAATCTCACAAGGAACCTTGAAAAATATCTTCTGTCAAAAAAATAAAATTCTGAACCAGACATCCAACAATAACATCAGAAAAATTTTGGTCATATTTCACCACAGTCATCCCAAATCACAGCCTTATAAATGAATCATGGAATAAGACTGACCTACCTACTGCATCACTTGTGTGTAGGACCAAGGTTAAAAGTGTTTGGCGTTTTCCAGCCCCAGGGTAAATCTCTGTGTGGTTTAGACAGTTCACCTGATCTCTATCTTTCATGGTTTCCTCACCTGGAAAAAAAATTAAAAAAAAAAAAAACAAAAACAAAAAAAACCTCCTCAGTAAAAGCAGTTAAGTAATGCAGTTGAGCCAAACATTACATTAGCAACAGATGCACAAACCCAGCAAATGAAGGTGTTGATGATCCTAGTAATTTAGGGGAGATCATAGCAACATACTTGATCTACCAATCTACAGAGCTGGCTCTCAACATGTTTGCTATTGTCTGTAAATTGAATAATTATCTTAGCACTTATCATACTACACAGAACAAGTTGCACATCTCTTAAAATAAAAAATAATTTGCCTCTTTTTTTTTTTTTNCAAATTAAAGTCTGACTTTTTTTTTTTTTTTTTTTTTTTTTGGCAATCAAAAGATTTTGCTCTTACAGCAGTGGAAGGGCTCTTCTGGAATGGACACTGAATGTCCAGCAGTGCATCCACTGCTGTTGGAATCTCCCAGCTTCAGCACAACACCCTACGGCACAAATTCAATTTTAGTTATGCCCATATTAAATAGAATGTAATTACACCAGCAAGCATGCAACTAGGCAAAATTATAAATAACCCTGACTTTATGACTGAGTGACAAGGAAGACGAAAATCTGGCCAGGAAGGGTTATGTGCCTGCTTGCCAGGTGCTGCACAGGGAAGTCCACGGACTTAGAGCCACCCAACCAGGCAGTGATGTCCTCACAGGCTCTTTGCCTTTAATCTCATTCAAAGAGAGGTGGGGATGCATTTTGTGCTGTAACAGAGTGAAATGTTCTCTCCTGCTTTTCCCTTCTTTCTTGCATGACAGCACCATCTGTTTATAAATACATCACTGGAATGACAGTGCTCTGATGATGTACTAATATAATACATCATCAAAGTGCCATCAGTGATGATCTAATGATGTATTAGAAAGCTGTTTATCAAAACCCTGTTGCTCTGATGATGTATAGGTGCAATACATCACTGGAATGTCTTGCACCGGTGGCACTGCGCTGATACAGACCTTGTGGGGAAAAATGGGTCCTGCAAGGATTCAGCAAGGGAACCAGGCACAGCCAGATAAAAAAGGACAATGAAGGAAATGCACTGGAGGAAATGGGTAAATAAATTAGATTCAGGAAGCACCAAAGGTGAGGAGAAAGAGACAGAGGTTTTGGACAACTGAGTTTCTAATGAAATTGGATTCACCAGCTGCAGAGACAAAAACCTGGGGACATAAGAAGAACAGAATGAAAAGGAACATCAAAAAAGACCCAGATTATTTATGATCTCTTTCACAGTGTTGGGGGTTGGTTTCTCTTTCTATCTTATCTGTAGAATTTTTTTACCATTGTTCTCCTAGGAGCGCTAATGTGGGTACTTAAGAAAAACAAAGACTCTGGGCCAAGGCAGACAAAAAAGACAGGGGAGGACATGGTGACTCACTGGGCAGAGGGGAGGGGAGAGGGGGGTGGTCTCTCGCTCTCGGGGGTTTTCTTGGCCTGGGAACTTGGGACCAGTCTGCTCTCTGCCTTGCTTGGAGCTGCCGCGGCTGCTGCATCCCATCGCTTCTCCAGCGCTGATCCGGNGTTCAAATCCTGATTCTCTTCCACCCTTTCCTCTATTTTTACTTTTTATTTCTGCAAGGAAGCTCAGAAAATAAACAACTGGGTTTGAGTTATGAGGTAGAAAAGGAATAATTGACCCAGAAAGCTCCATGTCCCTCACAAATCAAGTTTTAGGACATTTAAGTTAAAACACTTAATTGTTTTGTGTGGGGTTTTTTTTGTTGTTGTTTTTGGGGGTTTTTTTGGGGGTTT
>VWZN01013176.1:953120-965385 GCA_013396955.1 Regulus satrapa
TTTTTTTTTTTGTTATTGTTTCATTGGTTCTTGGGGTTGTTGTTGGTTTTTTTCTTTTTTCCTTTCCTCCACCTGGCCCTGCATTTTCCACTGCTTCCTCCTAGTGCAGCACCTTGCCTTTCTGATCAGAACAATGTTGGTAAGACACAAGCTGATAAAACAGAGGAGCTGAGGATGACACCATGAAGTGCCAGTCAAAGCTCACTGCCCTTGCCTCCAGTTTATTGCTCAGCATGAGGTTAAATGAACCACTGGATACATGGTTTATGATCTTAATAATCAATGCAAAACAATTCTCTTTAGCTCCCCCCTCTCCTTTAAATGAGTGAATGGATTCTGCCTGATTTTTTAATGGGCCTCTTTAAAAGTTTACCCATATCAGAAATACCTCTTTAATGCTGAGAAACAAAGAAGACTGAAGCATAAAGAATGCAACAGCTGCAGCAGCTGAGAAGTTCCCAAAACTTTGTACTTAGAAAATGTAAAATTGTTTGGGGTTGTTGGGTTTTTTGGGGTTTTTTTGTTGGTTTGTTTGTTTGTTTGTTTTAATAAAGGACTTTTTCTTGCAGATAGGCAGTAGGCAGCTGGGTTTGTTTTGCTGGTACGAAGCTAGTCTCATATATTTTCAACAGCTATCGTAGTAACAAGCTAATTTTTTTTTTTTCCTAGCCTCATCATTATGCATTTCAGAGGTTCTTCATAGGCTCACAAAGCATTTTTTAATCAGTGGAGGAAAAAATGTCTTTAAATTACCTCTAATGGAAAAAATTACCAGGAAAGGGTAACTAAGCATTCCCTTTTGGCAAATCCAGGCCACATCTTATGACTGGAAGTGCAGGAGGCAGTTGTGCTCCTTCCACAGAGAGGCCACGGGCCATTTCTGTGTTGGAGTGCTACAAAATTTAAGCCCAGCTAAATGCACACAAACCTCAGATTGTCGTATTTTTAGTGTGTTCCTTGGAGGAGAATGTATATCGTAAAAATTAAGAAAAAGTCTAAATTTGGAGCACAATAAACTAACTACCTTATTTTATTGTCTTTGCTTTTTTAGTATTTTCATATGTCTAAGCCTTTGAGGAACATGTCAAAGGTGCACAGCTGTAAGAAATCAGTTTGGTAAGTTCACCAACTCAGGACAGCCAACAGTTTTCCACATTAAACAAAAGCAAAGAAGATTTTTAAACAGATCTTTCATGTAATTTTCTGTTCATGAACAGTCTTGCAAAAGAGCCTTTCCTGACTTTGTCACTCAAAATTACCAGTTCGTTCTCCAAAGCAAATTATTCTCTCTCCGTGGACTGCTTAGTTACAAAGTGCAAGTAAATTACACAATTCTCTGTGCAATGTATTTGAATAGACGATATCATTTAGCATGTGCATATTTGAAGTTCTTTGTGTGACAGCAAAGCACAGAGATCATGCAATCAGAAAAAGAAAGAACAGAACTACCTAATCTTATGCACCCAACTTGTATTTTACAACCAAGTACACATTGCCAACTTACTCACAGATCACTCTGTTTCAGAAAAGATTTATTGTTTCAGGCTCAAGTTTCTCTGACGGTTGCAGGCATTTAAGAGAACCTGATTTTCAAAGGCAAAGTCAGTTCCATTCAGCAACTTGGGACCTGAAAATTTGAACATCAAAACCACAGTTTTTCAAACCACATCAAACCACAAGTTTTCATATTGAACATGAAAACTCATCCTTTTGTGCTGAGAGAAAGGGAAAACAAATACATTGTGAGCTTTGGAAATTGAAATGTAAGAACACACCCAAAAATGTAAAAATCATTGAAAACCTTGCCACATGTTACATCAGGCCCATTTCCAATAGCTTAATGTATGAGTGACAGAACAAGCCTTAGTGTTCAAGAGCCTAGAGAAAGATAATATTTCTACTAGTTCAGTTAACTTAAGGAGAAGAAAAAAATCCAAACCAAAACAAACAAACAAACAAAAAAAAAACCAACTTGGAAGTTCTGAGCCCCCCATGAAGTTTAAAGTTTATCAGGTAGTTGCTATTTCAAATGTGAGTTCTCCCACTCCACAGGCTGTGCTATTGACCCAGCTACAGAAGCTGCTTGGAGAGGCCTGGACTCCTAGAGCTAGATGGTAGAAAGAGGATTTAGTTTTCATATTGGATGCCCATGAAAAATTTTCCCAAGACACACAGGAGCCTTTGTTTCAGTTTCACATAGCGGTACCAGTTGGAGACTTCGGGGCCGTCACAATTCACAGGAATACTCTCATTCCTGTGGCTGCTGACCCCAAAGAAGTCTTTAAATGTCATGAAAGCAAGAATAGTACGAAACTGTTGTCTTTATTCTAAGGGCAGGAAAAGAGCAATTACATAGATGGAATGATTTGTGTGATCTGTTGGAGGCCTCCGAGCAGCTCTGAGCTAAACTGGAAGACAGAGAACTAAGCCAGGTGCAATAACAATCTTGTTAGGACTCACACTTTTCTCACAATGATTTTCACCTGGGGCCACAGCAAAGATGAAGAACATGATCACTTTTCAGGGAGGAAGTAGGTGTTTCTTGATTTAACTTCTTGGTTCTTTGACAGAATGTTTGATTTAAGAGATGTTTTGAAGACATGGATTCCAGCAACACATAAAGATTTGAAGGTTGGAGGGAAACTCCTAAAGAGTTATGGCAACTTGCCCAGAGAAACTATCAGTCACCCAAAGAGATGTCATACTGCCTTTTCCTGTCAGTGTCACCTGCTCTAACAGGATCCTGTACATTATCTTTCAAGTGCTGAAACTCAAGTATTTAACAGTTGCTATCTGAGGAAATAGCTGCAGAGAGAGTTATTAAACCTGGGCTTAAGAATTTTCTTCTGCCATGCTATACCTCACCTGGAATTCTGACCATCATACAGCCTAAAGGTTTCAATGCAACAACTATGAAGAGAATTGTATGTAGTTTCTATTTTAGTGCTCCTCCTGAGTAGAGGCAGCATGAGCAGGGCCACAGACACTCCCTGACACCAGACCCACGCCACTGTGCCCTTACAGCCCTGAAGAACTCAACAACGCAGCAGCCAGTTTTTTGGGAGGCCCTGGGGCGGGATGATTTGAGAGCCAGCCCTGGCAGGGAGATGAGCAGCCGGAAAGCAGAGCCAGAGTGCCAGTGCTGCTCAGCAAGGCAATCCGCCAGCAGCAACTTGGACCTTCGCAAGGACAGCAACACACCCGTGGGCTGATTACAAACCCACATCTGCCTAATACTGTGACATTGAAATTCTGAGAGTGCTAAGGCAGCCAGAATCCTTGGAAAAGCGGAGACAGGTCTATGGCAAATCAGAAGAGATTTCTGGAATAGCAGCAAGGGCGAGCATTTACAGAGCCACGAGATAAGCAATGCTCCGGCAGCTGGAGCTGCCTGACCACTGAACTAAACCGTGCTGAGAGCACATAGCTTTTTGTCATTAATTACCAAGAGAGCAGGATTTAAGGAGGGATTGAGACTTTAGTTAAATAAATGGAGAATAGCCCAGCAGAAGGCAACACTCATAGAACAGCTTTGCAAGGGGCTTTTTCCTTCCTTTTAGACAAATCCAGAGGCATACAACAACTTCACATGCAGCAGAATCAATGATTTACCACCTCATTTCATTTTTAATTTAATGGTTCTGTTCATTCATAAAATAGAAATACTACAAGGTGAAACATGGACTGAAATTTAAACACCTCATTAGAGTTACATATTATTTTGTCTACCAAATATATTGCTTTGTCAATGAAACATGCTGGTTTATGCGAGATCTCTACCAGGCTGTTACTTTACAGTTATTTGTTTGGGTTTGTTATTACTCTGCTGTTCCCTGATCTACATGTATATAATTTGGTTTTTGTGTAGCACACTCAATAATATCATAATGATTTGTATGGTATTTGTATTGATTTCACTTTACAAAAAAGTCAAAATGCAATTAATCATAACAAAAGGAGACCTAATACAATCTTTAGAGTTTCCTCCATAGAAAAACTTATTGAAAAGAGATGGGATCCAGAAAAACATTTCAGTTTTCACACTTCAGTTTGGCTTGAAAAAATTTGATTGCTGAAAAATATTTGATCAATACTTGTCACTTCTGATTTGTCATTTCATAATAGTTGCAGATAAAATTCATTGTAACACAGAACTGAAGACTACCAAGATAATTAAGTGGATGTATCTAATCCATAAAAGACCTATAAACAAAATGATTTCTCGGGCTTCTAACCCTTTGAAGATAGAAATTGCAGTATTAAAACAAATCTGAATCTAATGAATGCAGAAAACAGTTTGACTTCTATGAAATTGCTCTTCTTTTCTTCAACGTACTTTTCCTTCAAAACTTTTCAACAACTTTGCACTTATGCCAAACACCTGACTGAACTTGAAAAGATCATGACAAACTGGAATTTTACACACAGGAAAAAGCCCTGATGAATGTGCCAATAAACCCCCATTTAATAATAAATTAGATCTCCAATAAGTCTGCTAAATAACCACCTGGTTTATGTAGCTCTGTGTTACTACAGTGCTGGGGCAGATGCAAGACCTGCAGACAGAGCAGGAAGCCAAAAGAAGTAGCAAAAATCAGAAAAAGAAGAATTGTAAAAATCAGCACCAATCATACATGTGTCGCCCTCCTATTTAACAAATCAGTGCTCTGCAATTCACATTTGGCATCAACGTGTATCTGCCAAATTCCCCTGCCTGGGTGAGTTTTTTCCTCAGACAACGGGAGCTGTTGCCAGACGTTTTCTTGTTCTTTTGAGCTGCATTTGCAAAGGGGGTAAAGGGACAAACTTGTCACCAGAACAGCACATGTGCTGGGAGAGAATACAATCTAAACAAGGTAAGGTGAAGCTTAAGGTGGCTTTTGCTAGCAAGAAATGACAGATTAAATTTTAGTGAAAATAATATTGGTCAGCATCCCAGCAAAATCAAAATCCATAAATGAAGGAACAGCAAACAGAAGCCAGGTCTTTTCCTAGGATTTATATTGTTATGATGCCAGCCAGAACCAAGTCAAATGAATCAATTGAAATAGCTGGTTAGGAGCTCACAGGAGATCCAAGTCATGCCAAGGAATAAGCCACATGAGCTGCTTTGCATGCACACCCCCCTCCTCAAAATTCCTGTGCTCTCCAGCTGCTCCCCAAGCATTCTCCAAGACCTTCTCTGAAGGGTCAGCAGCATCCTAGACCAGCCCAAGGGCTGTGTCTCCTCTGCTGGGTGTGTAAATGGGAGCCAGGGCAGGAGCTGCTGCATTCCTCTGCCACAGTCCTTGAGCTGGCCTCCCTCCAGGCTTGCCCTGTCCCTGGGGAAAAGCCTTCAAGAGCTCAACCCCACAGCACCAGCAGAGTCAGCGAATCCATATTAGAATGCCAGCCCACCATCTCCAGAAAGATGCATATAACTGAACGTTCTCAAAAATTACACATGAACTGCCTTTCCAAAGCTCAATTTTACCTTCTTTTTCTGTTTAATGGAGAAGCTTTTCAACAGCTTTTCAACAGCTTTCTCTAAGCCACCAGGAAACTGAAATACCAGTAGTTGAAACCCCAAAATGTTTAGCTAGTTAGGACTGTGCAATAACAAGATCATGTTAAATTGGTTTTGCTAGGAGCATTTATTCTACTGAAAAATAATAAAGACAGTATTTGCAACTATAATAAAAGCAATAATAATGGTGACAAGTTCTACCTGTTCCACTTCTCATAAACTTGAGCTTGTATAAGCCAGCAGACTAAAACAAGATCCTATTTTGTGATGTTTTCATCAAAGCAATACAATTAACAGCTGAACCAGTAAATGAGAGATAATCAACTATTTTCTTTTTAATGCAAAATCCAATGTAAACCAGTATTACTGACATGCACGATGGAACAACACTTTTTGGCATGTAAAAATCAACATAAACTTAAGTGCCCTGCAAAGAAATCCAGATATTTATGCAGAATAAATAACCTTCACTGAAAATATATTTAACAGAAAACAACAGAACTCTGACACAACAATAGTTTACACCTGTAAATCAATGTACCTTCTATACTGTATCACTTACTAACATCAAACAATGATGATTATAAATCAAAACCAAATTTTAAGTTGGTCTATTACAAGCCAACATTGATCTCTCCAGAACTCCATCAGCTACAAACATGGACAACACTGAACCCGTGTTAAAATCTGCTGTACAGAAGAAAAAAATTGAGCCCTGCACATGGTAGGTGCACAATTCCTGATCACCCTTGGTACCTTCCTGCAGTCCCACACATTATTGGGGGATTCAGATGTCCCATGGGTTAGCCATCCTCCAAACTCCTCTGGTAATTGACTTTTCATTCTGCTGGAATGATACAGCTACAAAAGTACTGTAGCTAAAGTCAGCACAAAAAGCAACTCCAAAGTTAAAAAAGGTTCATTTGTCACAGCTGAAAAGCTTTAGTAACACAGTCCCTTCCAAGGCAAATAATTGCAAACAGAAAATTTTCAAATTCTGGGTTAATTAAGACATGGTAAACTAAATCAACCTTCCCAAGATCCCAATGGGCTCACTATATGAGCTTTGTGATTTCCCCAAACCAAAAACTAAATAAGTTGTAATGAACTTCAGGGCAAGAATAACAATGACAATATATTTTAAGATGTCTATTTAAAATTCAGCCAAAATCATGGAACCTCATCCTCCTGTAAGCTTGGGATTATCCCTGATATTTTCTAAACCAATTCATAGACTTCACCTTATCATCCTTGATTTATGGTTTCAAAATTGTTAACCTAAGTAATGAAGCAGTGAATAATAAGAAAGAAGCTATTCTTGCCAGAGCAAACATCTAAGCCTAATTATTAATATTAGATTTCAGTGACATCAAAATGATATTCTGATTTCTAGCAGCAATCTAGTGGGTGAGTGGTGGGGACAATTTATCATGGAAGAAGGAAAAATGGTACATGCTGTCACATCATGTATCATAGAAGTATCAAAATTGCTATGGAAACTGTGCACTTTTTATAGAGTAGGCACATAAAATTCACATAATATGTCAGAGAATAAGTTATTACTGTCCTGAGGCTGTAATAAGATCTACACCCTTATTAGTGAAAAGTTTTGACAGATTTTGTTTATAATGAATACTAGTAGCCAATGAGTTTGAGTCAAAGTCACCCTTTTTTGACCCATCCACTTGCTTTCAGGTTTCTGTCTCCCTTAGATACAGGCAGAGTGCAGAATAATATAATTTCCAATGGTTATTAGATTTCATTATAGTCACTTGTGATGCGACAGGGAAATGGTCCATATTCAAAATTATTAGGAGGAAATACCATCTTAGTCCTGGGTTTTATTCTTGTACTATACAGACCTATTCCTAGAATTTATATTTGTTGTTTACAATTTGTTGTTGAAGAGACAGAGAAGATAGTTTAGGGTTCATTTGATAAGACTGCAAATAGAAAAATCTAGGTTTTAACACACAATGGTTTAAAGCATTTCCCGTGAAGAACCTAAACACTGGAGCTCTTTGCCACCCTGATCTGTGTGACAGGTTTCTCATTGATTGACAGCATCTCTGATGGGTAAGGTTGGAGAAAAATGAGCTTGTTTAGGAGAGCAGAAGATACTACAATTAGGTTTCTGCAGTCCAGAGAAAGAGTGACTGCTAAAAGAAAGGCAAGTGGAGAAAAATGGTTGCACATGTAACACCCTGGGGTGCAAGGGTACATTTATCACCTTGTTTTATATGACACACTGGATGAACGTTGATGAAGATTGTCAGCATCAGTGTCAGGGAAAGCAATTCCATGGATAAAAGAGTTTGTGTTAAAAGACTTTCCCAGGAGAAAATGTACATTATTACTTTAATAAATAAACAACCTACAAAATGGAGCAAAGCAGGTAACTGCAGATAAACTTTTTTTTTTTTTTTAAGTGTTTTATTATAAATGTAGGCTCCTGTTTACTGAAGACAGTGCTCTTGTGGTAAGCATTGAGTAACCAGACCGAGACCTTGGAAAATAATAAATGTTTGTAAAAGTCACTGAGCACACTACAGCAGCAATAAGTAGTGCAGGACTGCACTACATGAAAATGTTATGTTTACATAGTCTACATTCTGCTGATGTGTAATATATGCATGACATTATTCTACAGTAGTCCATTGTCATTAAACCACACCTTAACAGCTAGTAAAAAAATTAATACATATAGGGCATCTTCAAATTCTATAGGAAATACCTCCTGGAAACCTGAATTTTTGAAATTGTTACCGAGTCCTACCAATAACTCATCACTGTCCATGAAAACAACAAAAATGAGCTACACTCAGCAATTAAAGAAACCCCAGACAACAGAAAATCCAAAGCAAACCAGAAAAAAAATACAAACAAACAAACAAAGAAACCCCCTAACAAACAGATGATTAGCTGATGTACTCCCTAATGTCTTCAGTAGAAAAAGCACTTGAAGACCAGGTTTTTGATTATGTTCTGGGGTGAAGGTAGCCCACCCAACTGGGGGCATGCCGTTGCCAAGCAGTGCTCTATCACACACAACTCTGGCCAGGGACCCGGGACCCCACAGAGCTCACTGGTGCCAGAGCTCCACTCCTCTCCGCTCCTGTCCACCTTGTCAAGGTGTGCTGCATCTTCACCTCCCCCTCCAGTCACCACCCTTGCAAGGCATGAGAAGAATTGGGCATTTTGCCTTAAAGAGCCTCCACAGAGTGACAATAAAATGGAATTAAATGCTCAGAACTGTTTCTCCTAAAGCGACGGCCTGATCAGAGGAAGGGCCCAGCTCTGCCCCAAGCCCAGCTGACCCCTCCACCTGCAATCCCAAACCATGCCCCACACTGGGGGTGTTTCCATGGGCTACTGTGAGACCAGGGAGAGGCTCTGACCCCAGTGCCCACACGTGTATCCACACGATTCCAAGTTCTCAGAACTTGGAGCTTCTCCTCCAATGGGCACCCTTGAAGGGATAACCACTGGGGAAGGTCAGCCCTGCATTAATGAAGACGGACTGATTTGTTTTGACCATGCAACCATTGAAACTTCCACTGGGTGAGGATACCACTAGGATGAAACCAGGGATTTCATTTTGCATTAAACTTTTGCTAGTAAGTTCTGGAAACTTAGCCTATTTTCAGCTAGCTGTGGAAAGACAAACTTTTAAGACAAACTGCTTCACTGAAATTTCATTTTAAGGATTATAATTTTTATGGATGTCATACTTGCATGTATCTATAATGACTATTAAATGCACAGCAAACACTTTTCAACATATTTAAGGATATTTAATGAGTTTAATAAACTTAAAGGGATGCTATATCTGTTCACTCGGTAAAGATGGTTTATTTCAGGAAATAAACCATTTTGAAATGAGTAATATGACTTTTAGAGTTATGACTATCTCATTCAATTAGTTTCTGTAATTACTGTCATTCCACACAGTATATGCAGTACTAAAGGAGAGAATACATTTTGAGGAATTACGGGGTAGGTGTACAACAGTTATTGTTAATGAGCCATAAACTTTAGACTCCTGCTCTGTAAATTCATGCCAGTGTAAAGTAATTTGGCAAAATAAGTCGACAGTTACAGTTGGACAAATACTGTTGGATTTCAATATTTTCTGAGATTGTTATCCTCTAGCACATTTCATACCATTTATTTTCCCTCTATGTTATAAAACATCATCCTACTTCTAAAAAATGCATTGTGAGAGTTGCAAGCAAGGTTCAAACCGTACTGAATTCTCTCTGCTCTGTTGCATGTTACCTAAACTAAACCAGAATTTATGGCACTTTCACCTCCACCCAGTTCTGCCTTATCTCAATTTCAGATATACTGAAGGATTAAACACAGTCCTATATTTTAATAACTCACAAAGAGTTGGTCTTTGTTTATGTGAGCAAGTGGCACAGGTCAACAGGAGCAGAGCTAGGAGGGAAGCAGTGCTGAGGCTCAGACAAAAATCACTGCAAAGCTGATAATCCTGATGAAGAATTTTTCATTTGGAGTTCATGCTAACCAGTGCCTTGCAACTGGGAATATTTCCCACTTCACAAGGTAAAACTTGTATTTTTCTGACAGACCCTCATAGGCAATTCAAGTGTCTGCCAGGTTGTTGAAAAGGAATGTCATACCAAGAAAGTGGAAAAAAAAATTCATTGCAACTATGATCATCTGCATTCTGCCCATAAAATAGATAAACTAAAATAATCATCAATGTTCTTCCTATAGCAGAAGTTTGGAATTACCTGTCACCTCCAGAACATGGCACTGAACAGCCAGACTCAATATGCTGATGAATGTTAATAGAGATTGTTCTGTTATACGCAGACCATGATAAAATAGTCATAATCTCAGAAAAAATAAAAAATAAAAAAATCAGGGCACTGTCATGCCACTCAAAGGAAGAACTTGAATCACTATTTTCTTTGTTTCAAGTTCAGGGAATCCCTACTGACAGATTAAAATCAGTAAAGAGCAACAACCAGTAAAGAGCAATGTTCTTTACATTGATATACAAATTCACTTTGTATTTTTCCACTGCTATCGCTATACCTGTCAAGAGACCCGAGGCTCAAATCCAATAAAAAACAGTTTTAGTGGATCTTTTACCCTGTTCTACTACAACAGCAAAAATGCTTAGCACCGTAAGGCCATATGCTGAGACATTGAGGTTTCCCTGAAAATCCCAACATTTCCCAGAGCTGGTTGGCTCCTCACCACAAACTATTTATTCTCTCTTCAGCCTGGGAAAAGGCAGAATAAAGGCCACTTGCATTTCCAACATGTGAAATTATCAAAAGTAGACAACTGGTTTAGAAGGACTCCTCTCGTGTCCATGCTGTGGGCCCTGTCCTGAGGATGGATACCTGGATATCTTGGCTAATCAATCGACTGCAAACATGACACTGACAAGAAAAAACACCTGCCACCTCTGAAAACCTCAGTCACCATGTGCAAGTTTACGTGACACCTTCACCTAACTGAATCCCCTTCCCTTGCTGCTCTCCGGGCTTTTATGAGATTGTTCTCTCGGTATCAGAAGTTACCAAAAGAGCTGGGATAAGGCAGAGGCACTATCAGTATCAAACAATTTAGATAACTACAATTTTGTGGTTCCTCACTGTTTCAAAATCTAAGACTGGGATTTGTTTAAATTAGATGATTTAGGAAGAGTAAAATTAGGTTTCCATGTATTTTGAATTCATTAGAAAAAGAGAAGGTAATCTGGAGCATTGTTTATTATGGTTTAGCCACTTTAATGGAAAAACCTAGCTGTCTCCAGATGTTACAGAGTTTCAAACCAATACCTTGTTAATGTATGCATTACTGGCTTTAGGGCAATTGTTACATCATTCAGTAACTTTATCTGGAAGGACAGAAGACCAAGTTACTGTTTCAGATACTCTACCTATTGAAGAAAGAACATGTCTTTTCTTCATTTTATTTTAAATTACACTACTGCTTAGGAAGGTACTTACAAGCATATGGAAGGGGATGGATGGGATAAGGTAAGAGAGGTGTTCTTGGATGACTTTTGAGCTACTCTGTCATCATAAACCTCAGCACCTCAGCTGGCAGAACAGAAATTATAAAAGCACATTTAATTTAATTTGTGATCATGTGAGTAGGAGATGCTAAAGCTTTGTTTGTTTCTTTGATTCTGTTCACATGAGGCAGAGACTATTCAGCCAGTTTGCATGTCTGGGTTTTACTCAGCTTGTAGAAACAACTTCATTCCTTTTTTTCTATCCAAAACAGCCATTACTGCAGCACTTAGCATTGCTAACTCTTTGCACAAAGGACACAACTGCAGTGACTAATTTCTTTTACATAGTGTAGTGGTACAAGAGAGATGCTTTCAGTCAATGATCTACACAGAAATTGAGAGAAGGAGAATTCCAGAAGTCAGCTATCTCAGAGTTCACTCAGTTGCTAGTAAAAGTTCAGTATCCCAGTTGGTATCCAAGATCACCAAGAAAGAGAAACAAGAGAAAAATCCAGAGAACATGCATTCTGACTATTTTAATTACTTCAATAATCTCTTTAATTGCAGAGCTAGCTCACAGAGAAGCAATAATGCTAACAGCATATTGTACAGTTTCTCTTACTTTGCACATCAAAAATGCATATTCAACCTTTCAAAATGCAGAATTCACAGCATCAGCAGTGGTGCTTTGCAAGCAACATTCCAACCACAGCAAGCACATAGCCAGCAACTCACAGGCAACAACAAAAAAAAAAAAA
>VWZN01013176.1:965424-975879 GCA_013396955.1 Regulus satrapa
AAAAAAAAAATCAGATTATCCTCCATCAATGCATCTCCTTCCCTCAAAATGTACTTCCTGGCTTGTCTGGAGTTTAGTTTGGGTATGCTCCAAAGAAATCTCCTTTAGAATATCTGTTCGCTTTAAGTTCTACTTTCCTAGGAAGTAATTGTTGTGTTATAGGCTACACAAACAAATATATCTCAATTGCCACTTAACTTTAAAAAAACCCAAACCAAAACAACTCTATCCCCAAAAAAGCAGCCTACTCCACATTTTCTGGGTACTTATTAATAGGAAAATTAATCCATGACCGTCAGAGGTTTATGTCCAAAAAGGAGACAGAGGAGTCCCTTTACTTTATTTGAATAAAGGGAGAGGCCATGGGGCATTCCCCTGGGACCTCTCAAAGTTCCAGAGGATGCAGCCTCCCTTTTATCCTAATTTCCTGGCCGCATTTCCCTTATCTCTTTCCCCATCGGCTAAGGTACTTGAGATGCACAGACTTCCCGGAACGCCTGATTCCTAAAAATTCCCCTTTAATGTATAACCCTCCCTTTTAATTCTTAACTCCTACAGAATTTATGTTTTCTTTTCCATTGTTTCTTTCATCTGTCAATATTCAATTTTATTCATCAGCAAACTTACGGTTTGTTTGTAAAAGCAAAAGTCTTATACCCATTCATCAATCAGTAGAATCCTAACATTGTTTCTCCTATCTCTTGGTGCTAATCCTGTCTATCAGTAGACCCACAGTTTGTTTGTAAAGACAGAACTGTCATTCCTCTCATTATGTACTGCATTCACTCTTGCTCCTAGGCCTTCCATACTTTTCTACTGCAAGCTCTCATTACAAGTGACACGTTTAGAGGATGCCTGAAGTGCCCAAACACTCCGAGTGGTAGAGCCCATGGTTGCCCAGCACAGTTGGCACAGCCACTGAGATGAACTGGGAAGCTCCTGGGTGCTCCCCAGCCTCCTCCTTCCCCAGCAGGTCTGTACCTGCTGAACCAAACACGAAAACAAGCAGAGCATAAGGCTTTCCTCGGGATTTCTCTTCCCTCACTGTGACATGACCATCAAGTGAGAGAGTTCTCTCACTGCAGGGACCCCAGGCACTCTCCACACGGCTCACTGGAACACTAAGTCCTGTTTATCAGGGGGAGGTCTAATTTCTCCTCCTCCCCACCAGTCACCAGCAGAGCCCTGAGGCTGATAAACTCTGCCCCAAACACCAAGAGGCACCTGAAAAGTTTGCCAAACTGCTCAGAAGAGCAGCCAGTTGAGGTCATGTACAGAAACACTCTTCCAATCCTTCCCCCACCTCCCTTTCCCTTCAGATACTTCACAAGCCAATGGAATCTGGTGTGGCTCAGGCAGGTTACACCTGCCCCTGCTGTGCCACTGAAGGGCCACCCCAGCCCCAGAAAGTGACAGCAGAGGGCTTTGGGATCTGCTCACACTGATGCTGGAACCCCCCCCACTTGTCACATATGGTGGAGAAGAGAGGGGTGGCAGATGTTCTTCTGAACCACAGGCTGAAGTGGCAGCTGCTATGGGGCTCTGCTGCACCCAGGGGCAAAGCTTTCTCTCCAAGTCTCTCTCCTGCCTTGCTTTCATGGCCCACTCTTGGAAAAAAAACCTGAGTAGCAGTCAAAAACAAACTTCAACAGCTTTGGAGGAAGCAAAAGAAACAAAGACTTGGCATATTGTGTCTATAACACAGTTAGGGTAAAAAATTCCCAGTTTGTAATTTGTCCTTTCATTAAGCTATAATTCAATAAATCAATTACAGTACAGTTCAGTAAACAGTGGAAGTGAAATGCAGCAGCAGTGTTTTTCAGTGGACAGCTGCTGTTCTTTATGGATTCAGAGCTGAAACACCACTATTTGCATTAAACAGAGCAAAAAAAAATGTGAGCTCCGCTCTCTGACATGTCAGAAATCTTCACATGTAATAATTTTTGTTATTTGCTGAAGATGAGTTTTCATTCACTCACTCTAGCAGCAGAGAAACTGCAGAGAGGGCAGTGAATTAATGTATCCACATTCTGCATGCCTGAAGGACTGAGCTCCTAAAACCAACTTCCCTTTCATCTAACAAAGATAACTTCTGATATTCTACCACAGGACCAAGCCCCCTCCAACCTCTGCCACCTTGTGCTTTATCTTCTCCTATCATAAATCTCTTACAAGTCCTATACTAACTCTCCACTGAACATTCAACAAAAGAAGGAATAAACTATTCCTTCAACAAGAGCCTCAACAAACAGAAGCTCTTGTCAGATAAAGCTGCATCTACACATAAATATATTCACAAAGGAATTTTGCAGCATCCTGGAATGTAGATTAAAAAGAAAGAGATTATAAAAACTGGCCCCACTGAATCAAAAGTGGCACTCAAGTCCTCCTTCCCACACAGCTGTCTTTGGAGACAGTTTGGGTGAGCCCAGGTACAATTTTGGAGCAGAGAGCTGGGCTGGCTGAGAGTTTTTGTGCATACCCAGGGAATTCCAGGCAGCAGCATGCCAATACACAGAATTATCAGCACATCAAAGGCATTATATTTATCAAACCCTGCCACAGCACATTTACTAGCTGTATGATGGATGTTGTTGTAGCAAGCAAGGAGCACTTTGATGTACATGGCCTTCTTTGATTAATGAGGGCTCTTGCTGAGAAGCTGCATATGGTGTAAATTACTCTTTTCAAAAATGGCTGATTTGCAGTATTGTACTAATTATGTCACAAGCTCAGAGTTGGTTCCAGACTCAGTCACCCAAAATAAAGAAATAAAAATTCACATTTACAGGTCATGATTTTGTCACACATATGCATCAGCTCAGCATCCTCAAGTCCTAATTAAATTAACTTAGAGTTTTTCTTCTTTTTTCTATAGAGAATACCAGTAAGCATTTCCTTCCTCCACTGTAAGTGTCTACAATCTAGTATACTGGTAAATAATTTCCTTCACAGAAATGAATAAAGTTTTACAATAAAGTCCTCTGTGTTTGTAAGAACTCTGAAAACATTTCAGCTTTTCAAAAGAACCCCATAACACACTGGGCTCAAAAAGCAAACCCCAAACCCCCCAAAGCTGAGGGAATCACAATACACAAAGCATGCCTCCTAAAAGCATTTTCTAAATTAATTCTACCAGCTAGAGAAACACTACAAAACTGAAGTTATTCCATTAGCCTTCAGTCTCTAAGCATGTGGTGCCTTAAGCAATTTATCCACTTAGTTGCAACAACAGAAGTATTTCTTTGAGAGCATTAAAGCAGTGTTAATTTCTTAAAATTCTGAAGAGTAAATATTTTATCACATTAATTAAGTATATTTGTAGTCTCCAATCTGTTAATTTAGATGGCAGAACCATTACTTTGCCACGATCACATGGAGTGCACAGACCAAATTTATCTTTGGACATATAAGCAGGATGAAAGGAAGCACAACACCAATGTTCAAGCCCATGGCGTGACACTCCACTGAGCACAGAATGATTCCTTAAGTGCACTTTCTTTTAGAAAGTTCATATTTAATCCGACTTGGGCTTTATAATTCAACAATTATACACAACAATTTTTGCTGCAGTTGCATGACAGCACATGAATGTGTGTGTGTATATATATATATATATATATATACACACACACACACACATACATATATATATATGGAATAGCCCACCTAACCCTATAACTTGGGCAATAAGACACCCTGACAGGCATGTCATTTACACAATTGTCGTGGTTTTGGATGACAGGTATCTGCTAGGAAAGACAAGTCTCCCTTGAAAATGGAGATTGGAAAAAAAACCAAACCTCCCTCTCTCTGAATTATTTTGATTTCAACATTAGTGGGCTTTCAGGCAAAGGTATGGGAATAGGAGTAACTGTTCTCTACTAGTATGTTTAACAAGGCAAACAAACAACAGCACCTACAGCAGTGAGATAACAAACAGAGCTGGGGTTCTCCCCTCCGGTGTATTCCCAGTCAGAGCTGGCAGGGAGCGCTGGTGGCTCCGGGCGGGTGCGCTGATCCCCACGCGGCTGCTGGGGCGCTCCGGCACAGGGAACCCGAGGGGAATGGCGGCTCGGCCCAGACCGGGAGCGATGGAATTCCCGAGGCTGAGCGAGGTGTACCAAGTGTCCGTGGTGCTGGCTGGAGAGCGGGGAGGTGTCCAAGCAGGGCTGGGGTGAGGAGTGTCCAAAGGCAGGGAAGCTCCAGATCAGCGCTGGAGAGGTGATGGGATTGCAGCGGCTGCGTCAGCTCCGAGCAAGGCAGCGAACAAAAGCCAGGAGAGAGAGAGACCACCCCAAAAAAACACAGGCCAAGTTTTCTCCAAGAAAACCCCCTCTTCCCTCCCCTCTGCCAAGTGAGTCACCGTGTTCTCCCCTGTCTTTTGTCTGCCTCAGCCCAGAGTCTTTGTTTTTTCTTAAGTACCCACATTACTGCTCCTAGGAGACTAATGGTAAAAAATTCTACAGATAAGAGAGAAAGAAAAAACAACCCCCAACAACAACATAAAGTTTAAAAAGCCTTGTTAGATTTGCACAGAGTTACAGAATGATTTGGTGGGAAGGCATCTTGAAGATGATTTTGTCCCACCCCCTGCCATGGCAAGGACACCTTCCACTGTCCCAGGCTGCTCCCAGCCCTGTCCAACCTGGCCTTGGGCATTGCCAGGGATCCAGGGGCAGCCACAGCTACTCTGGGCACCCTGTGCCAGGGCCTGCTCCACCCTCATAAGGAAGAATTTCTTCCCAAAACCCCCTCTAACTCTGCCTGTGTCAGGTTGAATCCCGTCGATCTGTAACATTCAGGCGAGGGATTGTTTCATGCCAATTGAACAAAGATTTGTATCTGACATTCTTAGTTTCACATTTCTAGGACACCTATGAGGTTTCCATGGGCTCCAGTCAGCCAGCTCACACAGATTTGAACCAGAATGGATGGGTGCAAGGTGTTTAAATAGAAATAACCTCCCATACAAAGCCAAACCTTTAGGAAATGACAATCACAGGTACATTGTGCATAACATGTGCACACACATTCTAAGAAAAGTCAGCCACACTGCCCCTTCTTCTCCAGAGATTTCTACACCTATTTCTGAATTACTGCAAGGAAGAGAAAGAACACAAATTCTATGAAGGGTATGGTGCCCATACCAAAAACATCACTTTCCATTTGTTTCCACTGCAGTCTTTCCATGAAAGTAGTTCTCCAGGTAGAAAAATCTATATTAGGCCTCTTGAAAACATAATTCAGAACACTTGCCCTGTCAATAAAATATTCAGTTAGGTGCTCCCAAGTTGCTTAGAAGTTAGCAACTCACAACTGTCAAATCTCTGAAGAGACTTTCCTCTTGTCATAGAGCAAAAGCTGGAAAAGTATTTTTCCAAAGCCATATTGGATTTGAGCATATTAGCCACAATGGTAAAGGATGAGGGGAATGAGCTGTGGAAGGAGACCATTCAGATCCTTGACAGGTCTCCCTGGATGTGCTTCAGAAAGGTCAGGAGCTCACTGTGGGGAACTGCACTCACAGCAAAACACAGCACTGTCACCTGGGAGCCCCTGAGGAGCCCCATAGCCTTGCTTAAAATCTGTGTAAAATATCACCTATTAGCACCAAATACTCATGGAACATATTAGGTAGGTGGAGCTGTATAAGCCACACAGAGCAGAGTAGAAGGGAACACTCTGGCTGAGCAGCAAACTGCAGGAAACCCTTTGGTACTTAGTACAGAAGGGAAAAATGTAAAACAAAAACTTGGTATATGCAAAACTGTTATTGGCTCTCATTTGGGTGCAGTTTCACTATTTGCTTATTCTACTCCTGAATTTCTTTAAGAATACATTAATTTTTAATGGATTTAAAACATTAGGAGTAAACTAGCATATACAGAGAGTATTATATCTTATCCACCCATGTGAAAACAATGTACCACATCTGGGCGTGCTGATGGTTTCTTTGGAAAACTCTGAGGTTTGTTCAAATCCTCCTCCACGTTCAAGTACAGCTCCCCAGAGCAGCTGAACCAACTCAGGCTCCAACTTGTGGGACAGCTCAGAGCCTGGCTGTTGCAAGCTCTCCAGAAGACAGAACAACTCAACTTATTAAAAATAATCACTTTTTAATATGCTCTTAGGTATAGTTTATCAAAGCATTTGGAATGTTTAGAGGTTTGGTTTAAATCCAGAAAATGAACTAAAACTAAGTCAGGAACTCTCAATATGCCATTATATTATAAAGACCTTTACTTCTGGTCAGTCATACCGAGAAATCCTGTGAGGAACAGTTCAAACTTGGCAAACAAACAGATTAAAAGGTTCTACTAAATCCTGCTTAAATTTCAAAAGAAGATGAGAACATTTCTCACTGACCATAACTGATATTTTCATCCCTGATTTTCTCTGACTTCCTTCCAGCCTTTGAGGCCATAGGCAATATAGATGACATTGTCTGCTGTAGATGACAATTCCACCCCCCAAGAATATTCCAGACAAAACATTTTTGTCCAAAATTCTTCCAAAGTCCAAGCTGAATACTTCATCTGTTTCTTATTACTGAGCCAAGAATATCTGCCTGTGAAAACTTCCCTATTACTTTATATAATGAAACTACCCGATGCCAATCCTTTGGCTGTTTCCCAAGAACCCCTACCATTAATTTCCCACACTAGGTAAACTAGGAAATTAGTTTCCAACTCCAAATTGGAAATTCTACAGAGGTATAGTCTCAGATGATAATATCTCTTTCATAGGGAAATGTCCAACCTGGTTCTTATATTACAAACAGTGTAAAATAAAATAAATGAAACCATAAAGACTACAAGTTCTGTTAGAAGACAGCTACAACTTTCAGTGAGTCCAGGAAGACTGAGGATATAAAAAATGCAGTAGACAAAAAGATCTAATGCTGACCTCATATTAGTTGCAAACTGCTGGATCAGCCCGCTCCCTCCAAAGTCACTCATTTGGTTCCAGGGCATTTTCAATAAGTTTTTGATGCTGGAATTGCTACTGTATAGCTGGAGAATAGCAGATATTGACTTGAAAAAACAAAAAGTAAAAGTAAGTTGGACAATTGCAAGCTGGTAAATCCAACAATGGAACAAGTTCTGAAGGGAGGGAAATTAATGGTTTAGAGGATGGGACATAGATAGGACTGGGCATAGATAGGACAGGACCTTAGATAGGACTGGGACAAGAAAACAGAAAATATTGAGGAGAAAACTGACAGTGAAGGCACTTGGAGCATGATAAGCATGTGCAGATTAGCTAGAAGTTTATGCCAATTATTAGAAAGGCATTTTACCAATTTGAGTTATAACAGTCTGAAATAGCTTTATGATTTCCAAGAAATTAATATGACACTAAAAAACCCCAACAAACCCNCTTCTGGGACAGTGTGCACTACTGAGAGTGACTCTGGGACTGCACCAGCAGAAGACCAGGGCCAGGAGGCCTCTCCAGCCACATGTTCCAGGATATCTGCAATTTATCTCAGAGCCAGGATCCATGTCTGTGGCTGCCTACCGGAGCAACAAAGAATGAAATTGTAGCTTTCATAAGTAGGATGGGGTTTTTTTTTGTGGACAAAATGATATTTTGTAGCTGTTGTGTATTTAATTCTGGGAAGCAATAAATACAACGGGAGGCGTGTGTGTTAATTCATTGTTAGTAAGAGAATTTTAGGCATCATATTCAGTATTTACAGGCATATGAGCTGAAGGAAAAATAAAGGGAAGGGAGGTGGGAGCTATCAAGAAGTAGGAAAATAAGCATCTCACCCAATGGTCTTTTGAGATGCTAGAGCTGAAATGTCAAGTGCTGATCTGACCCAGGAATGAGTCTGGGCACTGTTTATTTTCCCCTGGACATTCAAATGAATTTGTGCTAATGCTGTGGTGAGAAGATGAAGAACTGGACACTCACAGTTCAATATGAACCAGGGAAATGCCCCTTCTTTATTCACACAATTTATTTTTATACAGTTTTTACCGACCTCACGTATAACTCCAATAGGTTCATATTTTCTTGCCAATTTCTCTATTAGTTAGTAAAAGGTATTTTACTTGTCTATCAACTCTATTATTGGTTAGTTTACATATTTTGTTCATTGATTCTCATGAGAAATCTCTTGTTTAATGCAGGTGCAATTGTTTTTCACTCAGAAATAACTTGTTACTAATGAACCCTCATTCTCAGGGTGGTGTTCACATGGGAACTCACAAACCATTCAGCTGTACACAGAAGTGACAAACCATCTATTAACTCAGCAGAGCAATGCCCGATTTTTAAAATGATAGGTCCATTTTCCTCTAAAAACATTCNATTATTGGTTAGTTTACATATTTTGTTCATGGATTCTCATGAGAAATCTCTTGTTTAATGCAGGTGCAATTGTTTTTCACTCAGAAATAACTTGTTACTAATGAGCCCTCATTCTCAGGGTGGTGTTCACATGGGAACTCACAAACCATTCAGCTGTACACAGAAGTGACAAACCATCTATTAACTCAGCAGAGCAATGCCCGATTTTTAAAATGATAGGTCCATTTTCCTCTAAAAACATTCCCCCACTGTAGCTGCAGGACTGGATTGAGCAGAGCAGAGGGGCAGCCCATCAGCCAAAGGCAGGACAGGGCACAGGGCTGCCCTTGCATTGTCACTGGCACCAAGCCCAGCTGTGCATCAGGAGTGCAGCCACCTGGCTCCACCACAAAAACAGACACTAGGCTGGCTCTGACAGTGAGAAATGGATAACCCAAAGGTTGAGACCCTGATTAACTAACATTTTCCAAATATTCCCATCTTCCATCACTTGGTTTTGTCAGGAGAGGCCCAGCAGTGCAGCATGTCCCCCACAGTCTGGTTTGCTATGATGAAAAGTGCAAGGGGGTTCCTGCTTCAGCTCCTGGGACTGAGCCTCACACGGACTTGGGCTTCGTTTCAGTACTGCAAAAAAGTTAATAAGGCCACTTACGGTTTACAAACTACCTCCAATTGCATTGACCATTGTAAGCCTCAAGCAAAGCTGTCATGAAGCTTTTGTAGGGGAAACCTTCAGGGCTTTGGCTAAGGCTTGCTGTCAGAAAACTGCTTGAAATGAATTCAAATGACCAGGCTCCCTTACTGAAGGTCAAACACAACATTTGCAGCTAGAATTGCCAACACAACAGCAACATGAGGGGAAAAATAAAGACTACTTGGGAGGAAGATTCTCTTTTAGCGCTTTACTGGCATTTGGGGAAGAGCAAAATGAGAGGGAGTAGGCAGAGCCACAGAGCCTGTCAGAATGGTGAAACTGTGAACCTTCTTGCAAGACAGCAGCTAGCCCAAATGTCTGAATTTACTTCAAAGGCTGAGTCAGCTCATGCCAGTGCTGCAGGAGGAACCAGGCTTGACCATCTCCCTGTTCTGTGCCCCACAATGGGCAGGCTATCTCCTAGGGAAGGGAAATCTCCCCATCTGGCAGGATAAAGGAGCCCCGAGAGCTCCTGGCAAGCAGCCCCATGCCCTTCCATAGCCAGCATCTAACAGCCTCCCCCCAGCCCTGTCACAGCAGAAAGTGAAACCCACCCAAAATGTGGCTGCAGGTGTCCTGAAGAGCCAGGACATCCTTGGGGAAGTGCTGTCCAGTATGGAAAAAGGGTCAAATTGAGGAGATAGCACAGCTTGTCCCTCTTGGCTTGTCCTATGACATACTCCTTGGCACAGGAGAGATTTTCACAAGCCTCTGGCTCCCTTGTGTTATGCCTCATTTCCTTGCAGGGACTGGCAGTGGTGAGAAAGCTTCGATACTCAGCAAACACTTACTGTGAGGACATTTGTCTAAGCAAAGCTCAGCTCACAGAGAGCTCAGCTTGGAGACGAGAGTGACCCCAGCCACGCCATCTCTGTCTGCCTCAGCCATGGGCACTCTGCCCTCCATGGGCAGAGCTGGCTGCTCAGTTATCCCCAGAGCAACTCTGCTCTGTCCATGCAAGAGCAGAGCAGCCAGAGTGGCCCTGGGCAGAGCTGGCCACAGACTCTCCACTCCACTGCCCAGGCTGGGCTGGCAGCACCGGGGCTCCTGGGCAGAGCAGAGCATGGGTTCAGCCCAGGGAGGCTGCTCTGGGCCAATCAGAGCCCTAGAGCAGGCAGCTCACCACTCTGACAGTGCTCTTGCACTTCAGTATGAGAGTGCAGTATTACAAAAATATATATCTACTGCATTTAGTGGAACCAGTCACCTCACTCTGTTTCTTAAATAATTCATCTTTTAGGCTCAGCCCTGGCTAAAGTCCCAGATCCAGACAATTTGCCCATTTTCCTGATCCAAATAATACAGTTATAAAGAAAAACATTAAGAAATATATGGCAAATTCTGTCCACTCAAAAGTTCAGCCTTAGTGCATTCATTTTTGGGCATCTTTCTGGAAAGACTGTCTTGGACATTTATCTGAAGTTGTATTAAAAAAAAAA
>VWZN01013176.1:988105-1013640 GCA_013396955.1 Regulus satrapa
TTTTATGGTGGAATCCCTGGTGTCAGCCACTTCAACTAATCAGAGCATTACTTTCTAGGGTGCCTATTTCTGGAAATCAGAACAGTTTTCTAAAATGCCAAGCTCCTCTCTCAGCTGTTATGCCTCCTACTAAAACAAACAGAGATATTTAGGACAGACATCACTGAAATATAGTGCACACAACAAAAACCAGAAAGATTTAAAAACATGATTTAAAACTAAAATCCATTTTGGGAAGACAATGCCACACAGTGTAAGTGTCCTTTTCTTATTTCTGCTTTTTTAAGACAGTAGATGTCATGCACAATACAGATTTTTGGTTCTGTGCTCTTGAAAGTGTTTAAGAAAACAAAAAAGTCAGGAAACTAAGAAATTCTTTAGATTTGAAATTCTGGGAAACCCACCAGATGGATGCCTTAGTGTGAGAGAAATATTCTGACTATAAATGTCATCATTTGAGAGTTGCCTCAAATTGAAAGTTTAGAAGCAATTGAATCCCTCTGCTTCCCTCTCCCAGTCTATGCTTCTAAAAAATAAACAAGGACTTATCAGTCCTCATGATTTCCAAAGATAGTGGATTTTTTCAAGAGTGGTGAATGCCTAAAGGCATAAACTCTTTTCTTGTCTAGTGACTTATAATACATGGGCAATGAATAAACCCAGCAAAGATCTGGACTGAGCAAGAACAGACTCCCTTACACGATAAAAGGCAATATTAATTAAAAACGTGAGAGAGTAAGATTCTCAGCTAGCAACACTGAGCTTTAAACTGAAAGAAGTGCAGAAGCAATCTTAAGACCAGAGTCACAGGCATGGCTTGGTTGCTGTGTAACCTTAGGCTGGTGTTTTGGAAGCGTACATGGTAATATTCCTTGTCCTGACAAAGGTGTAAAACTTAAAATTCTTCTGCTCAGCTCCCAGAAGATTTCTCAAAAGTCAGTCAGTGCAGCCCATGCCCAAGTATCAGGGCAGGCTGGTGCTGATAGCAGTACTGCAAGGAGCACAGGGTCACCAGGGGGAGTGACTGTGCCTCAAACAGGGCATTGGGAACATCCAGGAGAGTGCTGGAGGCCTTCCCAGTCCCCAGAGCACTTTGCAATCAGGAGTGAGACGAGGCAGTTTAGAGATACATAACCTTCTCTTCCACTGGGCTTTCAGTCCTTATAGTGCAGGACAGAGCCAGGCCTGCTCACAATTCAGAGTTTAATTCATGTCTTGCTCTGGACAAACAGTTGCTTTAGAAAGTCATTCTTTCAACTTCTAAATAGAGATTTAAAGGCACCGAGACCATAAAGTCTGAAAATTAATAAGTGAGTTCAGGCAAAATCACTTTTTTAGTAGTTAAACCTGAGCAAGGCAGTAAAACTTAATGTGTTCCATGTACTTATTATTTAAAAACTTCACTGGCCTATTGAATTGAAACGTCCCTCACTCTGATTTGGTTACATAACAATCATTCCACTGTTACCTAATACAAATAGGCAATGAGCATCTTTATAACCCAGGCCCTTTCTCCGGGTATTCTGTAAAGTGAACACACCACCTCAGAACACAGTAAGACCCTTGATTTTCATTTCAGAGAGTGAAAGTTCTATATTTTAATTTAATAGTAGTTAATTATTAGAGATAACAATGTAGCTTTTTAACTATAATGAATTAATTTGAAAATGACTTCTGAGGTGGCAGGTTGTGGTTTAACCTGACTGAAAGCACTTTTAAGCTCAGCATCTCTCATGGGTTCGATACAGCACATGGAGCAGCTCAGCCCACCAAGAGCCCAGCCCTGAAGCTGTGTCAGAGAGCAGGATGAGAGCCTGAGACTCTGCTCCTACTGTCTGCTCTCTAAAGGCTCTCTGTACTCCAGCTCCCCATCTCTCAGGCAGGAAATACAGGGAGGAGGCCTGAGGAGTTCAGTCACTGTGGAAAACATGAGAACAGAAACATCACTGACACTGAGGACAACCTATGATCTCAGAGAGCCAGGGACCTGCTGTCCACGAGCACTGAGTATTGTGGTAAGGGAAACCATTCTCTAAAAGAAAGCAGGAAAGCTCTGTCCTTTACTGGCCCCTTTGATTTTAGCACCTGTCACAGCATCAAGTGCTCCTTTCAAAATTTCTGAGACTTGAAATATTATGGCCACACAACGACAGGTTATGGAAATGACCTTTTTTTTTTTTTNGGGAAATCTCTTTTTTTTTTTTTTTTTTTTTTTTTTTTTTCCTCCCCTCCAGGTAAGCAGGCTGTCAGAAGCAAAAACTATCACATTTGTGAAATCCTTATCAACATTAATTCTGAGGATAGAGATATTATAAGGAAAATGTATTTGTCTCTGCTGATTTTTGATGTTTTTGACACTGCTTAATTCTCTTTCAAGCTGATTTTAGGTATTAAATACAACAAATTTCAGCCTGCTGTCTTTTCAGGGCCCTACTTCTACTATTGACTTGAGGGGAAAAAAAAAATAAATTTCCATTAGTTTCTTTTAAGAGCACAGACTCGAAGAAACAAAGACTAAGAATTAAAGCAATGATAATATTAGGTTTTGCTTTATGCCTTTTCCCTTACAAGCACTAGGCTTTTCATGAGACTATTCAAGGGTATGTAAGAACAATCTCTTTTTTTAGGTCTGTCTAATGCAACATCAATCTCTACAGAACTGTAATGTGAATTATGTGAAAAAGTTGCTAAAGCTGGGGCTGTGCCGTCAGCCTTCTTCAGGATTCATGAAAAAGCAGTGACAAAAGACAGCCACCATCCCACCACCCCAAAGACAGGCTGCACTCCCCAGGGACCTGAGCTGCTTGACCTGAAACATATCTCAAAGAGAGGACTGGTTGTTTGGAACTGTAGGAATGGGAGACAGGAAACACAGATGCAGTGAAACAAACAAACAAACAAATGATTCAGTGGAAGAAGCCCAGACAGGATGAAGACATTGTTGTGAGAATGTGAAAGAACTCAACGGGAATTTTGGAGGAAGCACTGCCTGGAAAGGTGCTCAGCTGTGGATACAGTCAAGACATAAATCTCTGAGCAGTTTCCATCAATAAACAGGTTATCTATGTCCTGTGCAATAAACACATTAGGTACATCCTGGATGGTTTTCAGTTTTTCCACCAAGGAAAAGGAACTCAGAAGACCTCATGTTTAATTTTAAATTTGAGGACAAAAAGTTTGTTGACAGAACAAATTACACCTGGACAAAAAGCACACTGAGTCCATCTCAAGAGTTGCATAAAGCAGAACTGCTGTCTTCTAATAAGCTGTTTTCCATTTAAATATATAGATATAATTTATATCTATTTATAAATGTGGTGAAGACAAAGATTTCCATCCCAATAGGACTACTGGCAATTCAGAAGTATCAATATGCTCATGAGGGATGCCACTTCCAAAGAGCTTCCATAAGCACAATGCTTGTTATTTTATTAACATTTTGAAGACTTAAAGGCACATCACAAGGCCATATACTCACATTAGAAAGATGCTTCTGTTTCTAACTTATAATCCAATGATTCACCTGATAGATCTTCAAGCCTTTTACAGCATTGGAATTCAGTTCCCCTAATGAGAATCAGTAATTGTAGATTCAAAGACTGCCCAAGCCAGTCAGCAGGAGATAATATGTAATATGTAACCACAGGAAAAGCAAACTGGAAAAAGAAAGACCACTGGCTTTCATAAATCATCTTTTGACAGGAAGGTTATTTATCATGGGAAATAAGCTTAATCAATAATAGAGTGAAACAACCTTAATAAAAAAGGGAATCAGGCTCTGTTCTGTTAAAGCACTATAATTAACGTGGGTAGGGGGAGCAAGAAGAGGCAGAAAGAATTGTTACAGAGAATTGTTATTATCCAGACAAATGAATTCTGGATTGTTTCTAAAAGTTCATTTTCATCTAGCAGCTTTGAATGAGAAAGGATCAAGGATTGCATTTTGTTTTCTTAGAAGTAATGAGAAATTTTGAGGGAGGTACCCAATGTAGGAAGAGTTATTCAAGGGATGAATATATTTTTATTAGATCTCAAGGGAATGATGTAACCAATAGTGACTATATTAAAAATCAGCTTCCTTAAAAGATGTGGGGACACTATGCTTTTCTTAATTTATTTTCATATACAAACCAAGTGTTAGTTTTTCCAAAAGTCATCATTTTTTGTTCTGGGTTGATTAATTTTACAAATATGAGAGGAAAGGAAAAGCACTCTAGAGAAATTTCAGAAGCTTGATGAAATGTTTTCATCTACATTAAAACATAAACACTTCTGTATTATAGTTATTGTTTTGTTCAGTCACTTTTCATTTATCTCTCCAACTATTTTTACAGATAGATCATTATTTCATCAGATTTCAAAAACATTTAGCAAATTTTCTGAAAAATATTGCACAACCTCCCTTGCAAATGGAGAAACCTACATGTGTGTACAGTATTCACAAGCATCCTGAAGGGAATATATATCCCAAACATAAAATGTTTTTCTCAATCCACTTGGCCACATCATTAACAGAAATATAAAGGAATTGCATTGTTAATGCTTAATTTAAAAAAAAAAAAAAAGGCACAAAATTTCTATTTGAAGAAAAATCAAAAAGTGAAAGAAATACCAGTCCCTAAAGGAAGTTAACAAAAGTTTGTACCAGTCCCTAAAGGAAGTTAAGAAACATTTCTACTTTCTGTGGAGGACATACAGTTACATTAACTCCAGAAATACCTTCATAGGAGTAAAGAAAATATGTCTAAAGATAAAAATAATGAGTATGAGAATGGAGGAATGAACAACAATTTTTTTGGACTGACTCAGATTCTGTATTTCAGCTAAGATGTCCAAAATTCCTGAGACCTGGAGGTAACTCTACCAAAACAAACCCCAATGCTCCAAAGGTTTTAATAATTTACTAATCAATGTAATGATTAGCATGCCTAGCCTAAACTTTTGAATTTCAGGAGTGGCTCTTTTGTCTCTACAGCAGACATTTTGTTCCTGTTCCCAAAGCCCTTCCAAGCTCCACTCAGTACTCCACTGACTATTCACACACAATCTACAGACAAGCCACACTCAGTACTCCACTGACTATTCACACACAATCTACAGACAAGCCACAGGTCAGGAAAAGCAGAGCAGCAAAATAATTCTTATCCAGGAGATCATTTGAAAGCCTCTTAAAATGTTCCCAGACAATTTGTAAAGGTAGAGAAAAATATTATAAGGTATCCTACCTGTTACAAATTATTCAGCAGCTCAGAAAGTCACTCATTTTTAGAAGGCAGTTGCTTAAACAACAGAATTTTTTATGATCTATTGTGACAATCTTAACTTTAAATTTTATCTCAGAATTTTTAAAAAAATGTTTTCAGGTAACTTTTTATGGAAGCCCCACTCTATACTAATTTCGGCTTTTATTCTGCTTGATCCTAGCAGATTAAACTGCAATGTTCCTGAAAACTTTGAAAAATCTGAATCAGGACGCCTATTCTTCAGGAACTTGTTAGTTTTCCATTCCCACTTAACGCCAATAAGGTGTCTCAAAACTGGAGTAATTTAGGCATAAAGTGTCAGGAAAGAAGTACAAATATTAGGTTTTCAAACTGTTGTGCCCTACTCTAAAATTCTTCTTCAGGTTCCACTGGGAAGTGTTTCAATAACCCGGTGAACAAAACCAGCCCAGAGTTCAGCCTGCTCTTGCTTCTCCATCCATCCATGGCTTCTCACCTGAAATTAAACTCACCATTTCTTCCTTCATATTCTGCTTTAGTGCACAGCATCAGTGATGTCAAGCTGGGCCACTGTTAATTTAATTACCTGGGAAAAGGGAACACACAACTCCAGTGTTACTGACAGCAGCAGCACCTATTGCTGCCCTCCTCTATTCCCTCTGGAGAATGCACCCCTACAATCACGCACTGCAAATGTGCTTCCTGCTCTTTTCACAGCTCCACATTGAAGTGTTTTTTCTCTGTCTCTTCCAGAAATGCATGGATTGCTCTCCTCATGGTAAATGAGGACCACATAGGAGTGGAACCCAGTCCTATATTGGTGTGTACTTTTTTTACAGAAGCCATTAGAGCTGCAGAAAAGGAATCCTTTTTCTGCTGGGAAAGACATGGCAATAGTGATTGACCATTTTTTTCCTGGCTTGCTTGCAATAAAATATTTATTCAGAATGCATGTTTAGTGCTGCAGGTGGCATTGTTACTGTTCAAAGTACCCTCCTCAGCACATAATGTGGTTGGCACTTCATCTTCCTGAAAATGAGTCTTGAAAACTTCTTGAATTATATATCTCCTCCTGCTTTTCAGTAGATTCATAATTTCTTCAGAAGATGGATTGCAGATAGCAGCACTGTTGAGAATTAAACTAGCAAGGTTCATGTTAAGAACATAGTCAGTAAATCAAAAAATGAAAGTAATGTCAGACATTCAAAATTTTAGACTGACAATATCCTGAGACGCAGCTTATGATGGAGTCTGGTAATGAAGTTATGAGGTTAAACACCAGCCTTTCACAGGTTAAACACCCACCTGTTCAAGTACCAGAAAGCTGCACTCCCTTCCTAGGAGCTATGAAATCACCCCCGCTGCTCATATAGAGAACAAGGACACCTCAGTCAACTAATTCTAACAGAAAGAGCCTGTGTGCAGCAAAAGCCATAGAGCTGCTCCCTCCAAGTGCCAACAAGCAATACCAATAATCACAAAGAGCTTTCGGAAGTTACCACTGGGGATGTTCTTTAGCATCACAAAAGTAGGTGTTCAACCAATGGAAAAAAGCAACCAAACAAACAAAAAAACTCCAAACTCCTTAACTTAAGATTTTTTTTTAAAATCCCCTAAAAACTGTTGCTCCAAAGTCATCATATTCACCTTTAAGAGGAATTGTTTCATCCTGTTTAACTGAAATAATCCACTAGTGATACTTGGCACCCATATCAATTTATTGGATAAACATGCTCCTAACCCCTTCTGTTTTTCTGGTGAATAACCTTGCCAAAATAAGTTTCATACCAATTCCTCCAGCTGTCAATGTGAAGCAGATATTCAGCTCCAGTGCTTGCTTCTTTATCATATCTGTAGAAGAGTAAAGACCTCCAAGAAAGGTAGGAAAGAGGATTCATACCCCATACATTTTATATTTCTGACTTCAATTAAATGACCACTCCCTTGTGTCTGTTCTACTGTTCTACTTCTCTGTTCACAAATAATTTGCTGAGGAGAGCCACACATGGGGTAAATAATTGTTTCAATAATCAGGGATTTGTCTGCTAATGTTAACGGGAGCCTTGCAGCTCTGTCTCTGTGCATGCACAGACTCTTCACCTCTGTGCAGAGCTTTAAGGCTTTCAGGGGTGTGAGGCTCAGGAAACTGATGGGCTGTATTCCCATCTCAGCATGTCCACACCTCTCTCTATTGGATTGATGTGCAGAAACCAACACGTGGCAGGATAAAACACTATCCCATGGTTTATGGAGGTAACCATGTTAGCTCATTAAATGCTTGACATTAGAAAGCTCACATCTACATGCAGCAATTTTCCTTTTTTTCCCATGGATTTAGTATTTGTGGAAACAGCCTGTGAAAACAGCTCTAAACATCCCATTTCTTGTTTATCTACAAAAGTGACACAGGGCAAATGGAAGCACCGTGACTGACCTCCACAGAGTTCACCAAAACCTCTCAGCCTTGGCTGGGATAAGAGAGCAATTCAAACTTTGTGTCAATAAAATCATCACAGGATCACTGAAGTTTCCCAGCACCATGGTGATTCTGGGGCATATCAAATAGAGGCTAAATCAAATCCAGCAATTTTCCACTGCTCTGATACATGCTTGCAAAAGAGGAAGAATTTAACAAACCAGAGCTTCAGTTGATATAAATCAGCACCATTCCACTGGAGCTAATGCAGCTGTGTTGATTCACAGCCACTGAAGTCTTGGACCCTGGCCTCAGAAATATGATAGAAAGTTCCATTTGCTAATGTAAATGTATATTGATAGTTTATCACATAAATTTGTTCAGGAAAATGCATGAATCAGTGCTGCTTTTTTAGTAATAAATCGCTATAACAGGTAGCAATAAGTTTTGAGGTTTTAAAGAACCCGATATATGGACTTTAGTCACACAGTAATTCTGGAAGTACACTCTTGCTTTGAAAAACACCTTTTTCCTTAATGCCCCTCTCTTGATGCAAGCTCAGAAATTGCACCACCACTCCTATGACTGTAGACAACAAATTTAAAATACCCTTAATTGGAAGCTGAAAAAACTAAGCGTGCCGCACAATGGCTGAGACACAAGACTTATGGTTGTTTACTGTAACACTAAGACAGTCCCATTAACAAGAATGATGGGAAACTGCATCCTGGCATTATTCTTAGCAAAAGACTTGACAAATATGTTTTGTAAATGAAGGAACTACAACAGAGAAAACATATAATACACTTTTCCCCCCTTTTTCCCAGCGAAATGGTTGCATGTTTAATGCTTTATACATTATTCAAGGCTCCATTTTCCAGGGTTCATCAATACCCTAGTCTGCAGCAGCTAGAAGCTTGTAACAACTGACAAATGTAGACAAACATGCTGCTTAACCCAAGAACAGTGGGTCAGAGAACAAACAGGAAAATTTATTGTCTTTGCTATATTACTGTTGGAATGGAGAAGTAAATGAATACCATATGTTATAGCTTATCACTTACAGTATGAGTGTATCATGAACAGCCCAGCATGTCCTACTTAAATAATACTGATGGATAACACGCAGGCAGCTTTTGTTCACTGCTGAGGTTTTGTCTTGTCTACATGTTGTTTATACTTATTTAGGGCTAGAGGAAGAGACAAAAGAATAGCAATAGCCATGCTAGAGGCTCATACAATCCCCTTCCTCCACGAAGCCATAATGAATCCAGGCTGTGCCTACCACAGAAGCTATTGCAGAGAAATATAGAAGTCTCGGGGTAAAAAGCAGATTCCACAATATATCCTTAGACAAGACATTAAATTATTTCCCAGCTGCACTTGTAAGCAGCTCTGCAGAGGACAAAGGAGGAAAAAGGAGGGGAAAAAAGGTGGTGGCAGGGAGGAATATCAACCTGAGTTTTATTGCCTCTGCCTGCTGGAGAACTGTAGGGAGATTAGCAATAATTTTTATATTCAGCACTGTACCTCTGAAGGTGACTCAAGAACTTGTGTGAACTAGAATTCCAGTTGAGCATAAGCAAACCCCCAAACCTGTGCTGCTGTTTCTCTCCTGTCCTCAGCCTGTAGTTTGGCCATTCCAGCTGTGCAGGGCAGGCCCGGTGCACCTCTGGATTTCTGCATTAGCATCTGCAGCATGATTTCTCAGGTGTCGGTTGTGAGGGGATCACTGCCTGAGGATCTCATCCCACGCTGCCATCACACCATTTCAGACTTTATGCTAGCACTGTAAGAATGGCAAATGGGGAGGAAAAGGCACAGCACACTTGAAAAATGGAATTCAGAGCCACTTGATATTCATCCTGCTACTACTGTGCCACAGAAACTGCAGGACAATGTAGAATCAAGCCCCACATGAAGGAAATCATTTAACAGCATCAGGGATCCTTTTAAATGATGATTAACATTTTCTCTATTCTGTGGAAAAAAATAGTAATCAAGCACACCCTCATTCCCCTTCAAACCCCTCCCTCCCCCCCAAAAAAATTAAAAAGAAAAAAAAAAAGTAATTTTTCCTTAATTATTGAAGGTAGTTGTGACTCAAGGGTTAGATTGATAATTTTTGATAATTTAAGTCACTTCTATTAACCGCAGGAATTAATTTGCTCTGACACCTTTGCAAGCAGGTTTTTATCAATAGTAAAAAGATATTCCCAGCCCAACTTGAATTAAAGTGTTCTTGTCTACTCACAAAACTGTATCATTTTAATTAAGATTTTGCAGTCACCACTTATTAATTTAAACCTGACCTATATCTCAGTAAGGGAATTTAAAACTAACAAGTCAGGTTCCAATAGATTGGAGCTCCTTAAACAAATCACAGGGATTTTAATGAAGCAGCTCGATATTCCATCTGTATTTACTCTCGCATGATTTTGTGATGCACAACAAGCCTCCCGTGAAAAGGATTTTGAAAAGGAACCCTGCTTCAAAAAGGAAACAAGATGGGATGAGCTCCAAATGGGACTCAGGTCTCCAGTTCTCAGTAGTAAAAATCTCATATTGGTCGAGATGAGCCTACTCAGTAAAATATCACATCACATGGCAGTGATTTCTGTCTGTGAGTAAATCACTTCTTTAATACCTACTGCCCATTTTAATTGGTTGATTTATGCTTGTTATAAATGAAGAATGCAGATATTTACTCAGATACAGGAAAAAAAAAAAAAAAAAAAAAAAAAAGCAAACTCAAAGAACAAAAACAAAGAACCCCCACCAAAACCAGAACAATCCAGTCCTTGAAGCTTGTTTACTTGGTAAAGAGTTTTTTCTTTCCCACTAAAGCTTCCCAGCATTAATTTTCATTCCAGTACCTCAGAAATCTGTGGTTCCTTAAGGTTGCCACTTGCTTACGCTAACCACAGTAAAATTCAGGAGCTGTTCTGGGGTGTCCTCAACATGGCTGAACATGGTTTTCCTTTTCAAGATAAAGACTGGAGTAGCAGGGCTCTGTGGAATGTGTTGGGGGTTGGTTTCTCTTTCTATCTTATCTGTAGAATTTTTTACCATTGTTCTCCTAGGAGCGCTAATGTGGGTACTCAAGAAAAACAAAGACTCTNTGTTACTTGTTTGCCGTGATAAACTTATTAGTAAAGAACAGTTATTCCTTATTCCCATACCTCTGCCTGAAAGCCTATCAATTTTGAAATCAAAATAATCCGGAGGGAGGGAGGTTTGTTTCCTTCAATCTCCTTTTTTTCAAGGGAGACTAGCAGATACCTGTCGCTTAAAAACCACGACAGAATGGTATGAGGAAACTGAGGCTATTTGATGACCAACATGGAGAACTGGTATTTGAACTAAAATTCTTGGTTTGCTCTGATGTAAGCTGAGAATGGGAACCACCAAAACTCTTTCCTAATCTTGGGTTGATGATCCAACAACCAACAAATCTCCAACAAAAATCTCCAGAAGAGACTCTTAATCCAAAACCCGTTTCCCAAATTCTGGCACATTTGTTTGGGCATCCTAAATATACTTCTACATGAGATTTGTGCACCTGGTACCTAAACTGGCATTTCTTTGCCTCCACTGCAGCTCTCTCAATGCAGTGTCTGTTATTAGGCTGGCAATGACAAAACTCCAACTCCAGATTTGCATTCCAGAAAGTCACCAGACAGCAATCCTGGGATATGACTGCTCATCAAGAGGCTGGTGACATCTGTGGCACAGCAGATGGTGATGTTCCACAGGTCCTGCTGCAGGGCCTCTCCATTTTCAAGGCAGTTTTTGTAAATTTATCAACTTTGATCTATAGCCTTTGCAATCCTATAGCACGTGGGAAGATGACATAGACAATTAAGCACAAACACGGAGCTTCAAGTCCAAAGGGCATGGAATAATTCCTGCCAAACAACCAAGTGATAAACCCCAGACCATGCCCTAGCACAGGGCCATTGCCCCTGGCTGTGGCCACAGGTAATACTGAGTTTGGCTCTACTGTGTTAGTTTAAGGTTATCAGATTCATCCCATCTTTGCTGTACTAAACCCACACATGTTCCTCTCCTGCATACACAACTCATGCAGACCAGGCCCCCAGGCACTTGGGTAATCCTCCTCAGGACCCTGCCAGCCTCTCAGCACCCCCCTGGATCTGTGGGAATCAAATCATGCTCTGGGCAGAGAGACGGGCACCACAAAAAAGGCTGGGACAACTTTCCTCTAGCTGTTTGCCACCCTGCAGATGTGTCAAATGTGTGGTTTGAAGCCAAATGTGACCCTCCAACTGGCAATGTCAGACCTTACAGGTTCACACAGATACATTATGTTCAGGTATTAAATACTGCTCATGTTTCCCCATGACATGCAGCCACTCTCAGTGAACCTCATCTCTTTGCAAGTTCCATCTAATTCAGTACTAAGAGCACCAAAATAGCAGGTGGAAAATAAACCAGCATCAATTTGGTTCAAAGGGCTGGCAAGCTTGACAGTGACCCATGTAAATTCCCTCCTGCCCCTCATGATATTCTGATACTACCTCTGGTTCTGCAATTCGTTTGCCTCCTACTTGGAAGCATTTACTGAGAAATAACCTTGATCTTGACTTCTCACCATTCCCCAGGCAAATTATTATGTTTTCTTACTATTCCTTCACGCTACGGTATTTAACAATTTTGGTTTCTTGCCCGGGTTCATTCAAAGCTTCAAAGTACAAAACAAAAATAACCCCAGAAATGTGCAAGTAATGTAATAATTTTTCAAAGACATCCTATGTGGAACCCAGCTGGAGCAAGGCAGAGGAGGGAAAATTGAGAATGACATAAACCAGACAATGCTAAATGTAAAATAATAGTAAGGCCACAGCTTTGCTTTATAAAATAGTTCCTGGTCAATGAAAAACATGGCTAATACACAGGTTTAAACACATTTTGAGTTTAGAGGTTATGAGGCTCAGAAATATCTGCAACACATAACCTTGCACAGAAAAAGAACCAGGAGACTGAGAACACAGGGAGGTTCTGCTTTCTTGCTAAAATTCTCTTTTTAAAGTGAAGTTCCTGCTCTGGATTGGGAATCTGTCTTACATGGGGTTTTTACCAGACAAGAGACATTCTTTTGTTCATTAGATGTCCAAAGGAGAAGCAGAAAACCTTGGATTGTATCATACACAAGTGGACAGCAGGAAATCTCAAACCATTTTTATGAAAAGTTTTTTCATAAAACTACCTGAAAAAGTGGGTGGGGAAAATGACAGGTGGGTGATGGACATCAAAAGCCCCCACAATATCTGCTTACCAGCCAAGAGGAAAGTAATAACTGATCTCCTGCAGAACCATAGAATTTCCTCTGATCCCATTTATCAAAGACAACGAATATAAGAGGGGGAAAAAGTCATTAAAACAAAACTGTGTGTTGGCTGAAAACCACAGCCAGATTCAGACAGTCACTGCTATGGAGATATTTAATAGAACATATATTTTGTATTAATTGCCATTTTAAACTTAAGTTATTTAATTATTTTGGTTCATTCTTATTTATTTGCTGTGGTATATATCCAGATGTTTTCAGAAGTGGGGAAAAAAACCTGAAGTATAACCTTAAGTTGTCTGAAGTTATGATTCACTATATTTTTCGCCTCACTTTTTTATTGCACATAAATGCAGCCTTACTGTGGCTCATAAACAGATGTGAATCTGTCCCTACTATCACACTCAACTATGCCAGGGAAAATAGCAGAGCCTCTGTAACAGCAGCTGCAGTGGCGCACAATTGTTTCAGTCTACCTAGTCTTGAGTCAGTTCAAGGCCTGCCATGAACAAAGATAAAAACCCTGAATTTTGCACCACTCTAGCCAGGTAACAACTTGAATCCATGTTCATTTACCCCTCCAGTTATGTATTAACATAGTGCCTGTAGTTTCACAAAGCAACGTTGTCTTCTGCTTGTTCTCACATGATCCAAAAGCCCACCAGAAGTTTTGCCTGTTTCCTCTGGCTCTCCAATAGTTCTGGCAACTCTCCAATGTTCTCACAGTTCCTCAAAACACTCCTGTGGACCTGCAGCTTGTGACTCCCTTTACCTCTTGACTAATTCTGAAACCTTAACAGCCACACCAAGCACCCAAGGCTTGGCTTCTGCTGACACCCCCACCAAGCTGCAGCACATTTACATGTCCTGAGATGGAGAAAGCCCTGAAACATGGCCATGCTGTTCTCCCTTACCCCAGGAAGCTCACAGGTGATGACTGAATGCAAGCCTTTGACCAATACTCCCAAAAAAAAAAAAGAAAAAAAAAAAAAAGAAAGCATTAGTCAATAATTAATTTTCAGTAAAAGGCATTTTCTTGTGCCTTCAATTCCAATGAAATTCCTAAAAATTGAAAACCATGGCTTAATTTTACTGTTTATCTGCCCTCATGAGCTCTCCAGGCAGTGCCTACTGGAGGGGGGCCCCTTTCATAATTCTGACTGCATTGTGGTTGCCTGGTCTCTCCCTGGGCTGCTTCTGTCTCCAGACCTTGCTCAGAGCTCAGAGGAAAGTCAGCAGAAGATCTGGTTTAGATATGTGAACATCCATAATCAGAGGTCTGAGTGTGAAAAGCACTCATTAGCCTTTTGATCAGGAGACTCTGCCAGTTTGATATCTGATACTAATTTTTCTGGGACCTTATCATACCTTTGCCAGGGCTCCAGTTGACATTATGCACTGATGAAAATAAACTTCCTTCATTTCCAAATATTCTGCTGCCTATGAACACACGCACATGTGCCCAGAGAGTCTGGCAAACTCCAGAGGTCAGATCCAGATTTCAGTAACAACAGGGTAAATGAAGAAAGAACTCCATGGAATTATTGCACTGCCTGTTTGGGATTACTCTAAGTAACTCCTGAATAACTCAGTTCAAAAATGGTTCATTAAATACCAAAAGATCCCACAAAAAAAGGAAAGATTATATGAGATGACTAGGAAGATGTGCAGAGCTAGCTGTGGTCTTAGCACTGTGTACATATGGCACACAGAAGTGTTTACCTACATCAGCAAGAATCCTATCCCCAGCTTTGATTAGTTTCCTTATTTTCTAAATGAAACATTCATTTTCCAAATTAATCTCCTGGAAAGACAAGGGGCAGAACATAAGTATTATTGTTCTGAGAACTCCACTGAAAGAGATATGAAGGACCAAACTGATAAATATTGTATTAGGAAAAAAAAAAGAAAAGCAAAAATAAAATTGAATCAGAAAAAAAAAAAAGTCCACCCCCAAAAACATGGGATAAACTCTTCATATCACAAGGTAAAATTCTACTCTTGGTTTTGATGTCTACTGTTTTTATTATTAAAGGTTTTGTTGAGAGTTTACATTTTGATGTTAACATATGAAAATACGTTGAGTGGCACAGAAAAACAAACTCATAAATTTCTCCTTTAAGTATCTGTTTTAATGTATTATTGTACTTTATTGGCAATATTCCACCAGCAAATGCCTTTTTTATTATTGTATCCCCTCTTTGCAATAAAGAGGAATGCTGCTGACTGGCTTCCATTTTGGGAAATATGAAATCATTGTTTCTTGCTAGCTGTGGGCAAGAAGTAGTTTTCAAACCATGCTAAAGTTGCAAAAGTGTGCTCAGAAGAAATATATAGCAAGAAATATGCTAGTACCTTTCATAAATTTTCAATACAGGGATATAGCAAGATCATTTCCAAGCATAAACAGACCCAGCAAAGAAAATATATTATCTTAAATCAGGTATCATTCCCCAGTACGACAAAAGATGGGTTGTTAAACAGCATAAAACAAGCAGACTTCAGCCTAGTACAATATGATAGCTGAGAAAGCTTTAGTATTTTACATAAGTAGCCAACAATCTCTGGCTAAATCTTTTATCCCCAACTGAAACAAAAGGCACATTGGCTTCTGAGAAATCTTTGCCTGTCTGCAGGGGAGGTTGTTGAATTAATTCAAAACTTTTTCAGTAGCTGGCAAAAAAAGTTGAAGGGGGGAATTGATGCATTTATCCTAAACTGCATAGAGACGACCTGCAGTTGAGAAGCCTACAGACTTTGTGGGAGAAAGGAAGCAGGAAGAGAGGCCCAGCATGGCCTCAGAGAACTCAGAAAGTTTGGGGCACCCAACAGGAGCTCACCCAGCAGCCAAGGGCAGCAGTCCCTGCCCCTCCTTTCCTTTCTGTCCTTTCTCCAGTTAATAATGCACAGCCCCACCTTGTGAACCAATACATGAAAAAGCTCCCCAGAGAAATTCTGTTGTGCTGGGTGATGACATTGTCAGCATAGGTGAGCAAACTCTCTGTCGCTGGACAAAACCCATTGTCCCACTGGTGTTTGTGAGCCAGGCCCTTGCACCTGCCTTGTGCTCTGCTGCCTGGCCAGAGCTTCTGGTGAGCCATAGCCTTCAGAAACCACCTTCAAGCAAAGGAAAGACCACGGACTGCATTCTGATACAAAATCAGCCTTTAAGCATAGCAATAATCTAGGGCCCCCTGGTAAATAAGGTTTTACCTGGGGTGGTGCAGTCCTGCAGTCAGTCTGCATACACCTCCTCAAACTCAGACATTTTCCTTGGCAGCTGAAAAATACAACATGAGCCTGCAATCAATGAGTTAGCAGTCCTGCTGCTACAGAAACTCAGTAAACAAGTGGATGGAACACAGCAATTTGAGATAATTTTGCCCTCTTCCAGCTGGTTCTAAGGTCCGTAATGGAATTGTGTTAATATTTCATATACAAGTCTAAGCTAAAATCTAGAATCCTTTATAGGCAATATTTGCATCATTTTTAAGGTAGTCCCTATAATTTTTCATATATAGTGGTTGGTATGAAAAATTTAATTATCTCCAAAGATCTACTGTAAAACCAAATTATTTACTGACATATTGAAAATTTATTGTAGAAGGTGGCACTGTCCCACTCTAAGCAACAATTGATGGTTTCAGTCTGTTCCCAGTGTATTTGGGTCATATGTGCAATAAAGATCTTGGACACCACCTGGTGAGGCTCGAGGTTTGCTTACAACAGGCACCTGTGAGGGAATTTGTTTTTTTTCTGGTGTTATACTTGCTCTGTGGCCAGATAACACCCTACATTTTGGAGGCTTGTGAATCAATGAATGTTGAACAGATCCCTAAATTCAGACATAAATTGGGACATGTTTTTGTAGAGATTAATTGGTTCCCATTATCTGTATTCATTCCTGCAGCAATCATTCTTTGGGATTTTTGAGTATAAGACTTTGCCTACCACTCAGGTCCTGATCCAAAGCCTGTGAAAGTAACTCAAGGCATCCAATGGACATGAGCAGATATAGATACTGCCCATATAAAATACACAGCCTATTACTTTTTGATACCTGCTTTGAAAAGAGTTTCAGTCTCCAGTGCCACCATAATCATGAATAATAGAATTAGACAGTTGCATCCAAAACAGGAATGAACGTTATATTCCAATTTTTTTATAGCCATGTATGTGTTCTCACACACATATAACATGTAACATTCAGTAATAAATTCGTGTGTATACATGTGTGTGTGCACAAATAAATTCTTAGCAAATAGAATCTTACTGCAGAAGAGCACGTTGTTTCAAAAAAGTTAGAAGCAACAATGAATTAAGGCCTAAAAATACAGTCTTTTAAGAATCTGAGAGCAGTAGGACAATTCTGAGCCAGTCTTACTGTATATGTCTTGATTTCAGCCATTTCAGAACCTAGTCCTGTAATTCTAAGGAAATATAGACACAACATTTAATTTTGCAATACACATTTTTGGCACACTTGTAAAGTTTCAATTTAATCTACAATCTCAAAAACAAGTGTCTTTATAATTCCAGCTGAAATCAAGAGAGAGCATTGGGGAGCTCCCACAGTGTTCATTTATTACCTCTTTTACACAAGCACCTTATCTGGGACTCCCATGGTCTGGGGTTTCTAACAAGCAATGTGACAGTACCTACAAGGAGATGCAATATTTGACAAATTGGTAAAATGATCATTTTAATGTTGTCTTAGGCAGTAGATGAAGAGTAAAAAAATCTTAGCAGCCACTGGCAGGCATTGAGAATGAAATGGAATCACACATATAAACATCAAGGAATAAGGAGAAGGATGTCTGTTTAGGCACTGGGTTAATGTGGTAAGTGCTCCACTCCTTTTGCCCTTTTCAATTAGCAGGTCCCGTCCCAGGTTGTAATCCTGAAAAAAAACCCCTGTAATTCCATTCTGGGATCTCCCTTCTCTCCCTACTCCAACATCTCATTATACAATAGGAAGCAATCAATACATCCGCACAACATTTTTATGCAACTCCTTTTCTTACTGACTGATTTTCTCACTGACTTTATGAGGAGTACACCTCCAGTCTGCCTTAGCAATATGTGTTACTCATTAGCAATAAGTAAGAAAGCCCTTGCTGCTATTCTTCTATTTGCATTCAGTATGAACATCAATATCACTGCTCAGAGCTATCATTATTTTTTTAAACTCTAGTCTTTAATAAAAATCTAATTACAGTACTACCATACAAACACAAAAAAGGGTCCTCACATAGTCCTTACTCCCTAAAACCTTACAGTCCAAAACATGGGACTGTAATGAAGCATAAATAGCCAAGGATAGATAGATAGATAGATAGATAGATAGATAGATAGATAGATAGATAGATAGATAGATAGATAGATAGATAGATAGATAAGAAGGAGATCTTATTTGTAGCTTCAGTGGGAATACATAATAATGAACACATGTTAAGTATCTCAAGAAAATTTACATCTCCACCAAACATTAGCCTAGCTGAAAAGACATGGCTAAACTCAAAACTCCTTGCATCTCTCTGTAAATCTGGAATTTTAAAAATCAGAGTTCCCTGACTTCTGAGGTATCTTCCTTTCTAAATGGAAGGTCCCATCAGCTAACACTGGATCGGAAAGACAGGAAATTGCTGCTCCCCACTTGCTCCCAGTTACACCCATTACTCCCATCACTGCAAAAGTTTTCTGAATCCAGATTAAATCCTGATGACTTCAGCTCAACCATGGTATTCCCTGCTATTCATCTTCCCAGTATTTCCAGCACTCCAAGAGTCCCCATGCCACCACTGGGGAAAAAAGCAGCTGCTTGCTTGAGACCCATTTGGAAACATGGTTCTGTTTAACAGCAAGGAGTTTACAACCACTTGTTACAGGCTGGAACTGTGGACAGGCTTAGCCTGCCTGGTGGTCTTTTCTTCCTGGCATTAATGAGAAAATCTTCCAGGCAAATCTCTTCTCCTCACAAACCAAGTAAAGTGCCCTGTCCTTCTTGGCTAGAATGTGTTATTTGCTCTGTGTGAAGGCTGAATGCACAATGACCTGCCTACATGGAAAAAAGGCTCAGACAAGTTTGCTCAAGTCTGTTCACTCAAAGGGTTTCACCTTGAACTAACATTGTCCACAGGAATTCAGATTACATATTTTTTTGATTTTTTTTTTCTATGTCCCTGTTACAAAGGTGGAAGACAAGGTCACATTGTAGAATAAGTAAGTGAAAAAACACACAAAAATCTCACCTGAATTAGATTTGCAAAAAGCTAAATTTTCAGGTGGACCGTTGCTGAAAAGACAAGCAGCTTATCCTTTGGAAACTTTTAGTTTCAGTAAAATTACTTTAACAGTGAGAATTGAGGTGGAGGAAAAATCCTAAATCCTGAACAAGATGCAGACTGCTTCCTTTCTGATCTGGCACATTCCACTGATGCACCAATAAAGGAACAATTTTGATGAAACATCTTTGCATGGTTAGATTCTGTGTTTGTCTGTTCTCTCCAACATTTTTGGTTTTTAACAGACAGATGAATGGGATGACTTTAGTTGATACATTGGCACTGTAAAGCACTGACTTCTTTAACAGCAATCTTAAATGGTTTTGAGATATGAAACAAGTGTTGCAGCATGGTCCATTGAGCAGAATGGAGAGCAGTGACTTCCCCAGTGTCACTGCACATGATATATTTAATTATTGCTGCCAAACGTTGGGATCAAAAGTGCTTTTAGTCATCTACAGCATGGGATTCCATCTTGCCTATACTTTTTGAAAAACCTACAGTCAGTCATAATTTGATTTTCCGTATTCAGAACTCTGAACTGCTCTTTTATACATCAGATCTTCTCAGTTCTTTTAATTTTCCTTTTAATATATCCATACAAATATATGATAATAATAAAGTGCAATGCTCAAGCATTAAAAAAATAATAATTATTGGTTGGAAAAGAACATTGAGTCTGCAACAATTTAAGTTTACTATATCTATAAATGCATTACCCCACCATTCCGCTTGCAGCTGTTCATGAAAGCCACAATATTCTACTGTCATTCTCAATATCTTGAAACATTTTTCAATAGGCAGCATTTAGAGCTGATAGAGAAAAATGGACTTTTTGTTTACCAGAACATTTCAAAATTTTGGTTTCATTTGTTCAGAGATGAAAGGCTGTATTTTTTAAATTCCTAGAAAAATAGTTTTAATAAATTTTTGCTTGTTCGGAGTATTGAATTTGACTATGCAGTAACATTTTTAAAGAATATAATACATTCTGAAAATGCTAAGTACTTCAATACTGTATATCAATCAAGCAGACATTTATCTATATTAATAAATTGATTTGTGGAGGTATTACAATATCATAGTGTTTTCCTTGAACAAAGTGTTAGAAGTTTTGGGTTTTTTTCTTTATTATCTTTATTGGGCTTATGTAGCTGGACAAACCCCAAAGTTTAAAATAACAGTGAAATTTTAAATGTAATCTATGCCCATTAAATAATATTAGGTTAATTTCTCATCCGCAGGAAATAGTATCTTGCCCAATATTCTGAGGCCTTCCTTGAAGAAATTCCATATGTAATTGATAGGATGAGAGGGACAAGAGAAAACAACCACAGCTCCATCAGGAAAGGTCTGGATCAGATATTGAGAAAGAGGTCTTTACCCAAAGGGCCATCCAGCAGTGGCACAGCTGCCCAGGGACGTGGTGGAGTCCACATTCCTGGAGAGATGCACAAGTGTAGAAGTGGCACTTGGGAGCATGGTTCAGCACTGGATTAATGGCTGGACTCAGGACTCTCAGAGGCTTTTTCTACCTAAATGATTCCATGACTTAACTGATTAATTGAAAACTGACCATCAGGCACCAGTGTGGGGTAAAGCTATCTCAGAGTGACCAAGAGCTGAGCAAGGACTCCCTGTGCTGCCTACCTCCTGGCTCCCTGTCTCTAAACCTTACCAAGCTCTGTCTGCTGTTGCTCCTGCACACCTGAGGCACAACCACAGAAATAATTCAACCATTCCCTCTGTTTTCCATGCTCCTGGACTGTGCCTTGCAGGGAGAAGTTTGGAGCTGCCTGAATCAATTACCAAACCAAGCATAAAAACAACCCTGACCCCAATGGGAGACAGAAGGTGCCTCTCTGACTCCCTGGGGAGATCTTAAAAGTAGCTGGACTCTAAAATTGTGCACAGAAATAGGGAACAATTGAACAGAGCTGATTTACATTCAACTCCATGGATTCCAAATCAAGCACCTTTCTTGGAGTTCTGTGTTCAATGCCGGGTATAATCCCCAGCCTTACTATTTTGAACCAGATAATGATTCAGTTTAAGTCCTCTCCTCTGAGCAGCCATTTTCAGACTATTTCATGACTTTCACAAAAACCTTTCTCACTCCAAGTGAAGCAGATAACTTATTCCTGAATGATGGTTTCTGCTCCCAGATTATGTACTGTACCCTTAATTGTGCAGTTTGATAAAGGTAGTTGATATCCTCAGGATTTCTCTAACCTTTATTTTAGCACACTCTGGGATAGTAACACTAATCAATTACAGCATGCTGATAGCACATGGGGAGCCCTAAATCTCCTATTGACAGCTCATCAGGGAAGTCAGCACTTTTTTTGTAATTTTCCATTTAAACAATTCCTTGGTACAAAGCCATCTCAAAGACTCTACACTATTTGTTCACTGTCCCATGATTCTGACATGGAGGATACAGAATTTCATATAGTTTTATGCCTTATTTATATATCTACAGCTTGCTTGGTTCAGAATTTTGAGGTGTTTTGACTTCACGGACATATACAGGCTCATTTTTAGACAAGAAAAATACTTGAAAAAAAGATAAAGGGGAATGGTACTCATTTTTTATTCTGCACTTAGGTTTTTGTACTATATTCTCCATATTCAGGGAACTGATGGGAAACACAATTTACTCCTTTAAAAGAATTTCATTTCACGGGATGCAACCTACAGCAGCAATGCATACACAGATCTACTGCATGAATTCAGCCAACAATCCATTTCAGTGACCAAATTAATTATGTTTAAGCTTTACAAATCATTAGATAGTACCTGTGAAACTGGTTACATGACTTCCTCTTGATCAATGCTAAGTTATAGCAAATGTCAAATGAATTAAAGAAAAAAAAATACAGCAAAATTTAAATTATCAAAACCACAAGCAAGGCACATTAACATAAGAAAAATAGCTGTGAATGTTCATTCCAAAGGCTGAACAGCATTGTGCAGAACACAGATTTTCCCCTGTGAGGAAACCCCATCTCTGTGTATCAGATATACTTGGAAATAACAAATGCTGTTTATTGGATATTTATTACAAAGGGAAAGAAAAGAAAGGTAAAGCCTTTTATTAGCTAAAATTCACTTTTCATGCAACTGTAGAGCTGTGACATTTGCAACAAAGCATAAGAACACAATAAATGTGATATACTGAGAGAGCTTTCAGACATACCTTTTCTCTCCTTGAACTCTAAACAAGGATTTCTGCCTCCCTCTCTCCCATTATAGAAACCCTCTAAGTATTTAAATACAGCAATTTCAGATGGATTTAGATCATTGTGCAACTATGAATTGGTATTCTTTGCAAATAGCTATACTTATTTCAGAGTGAGGAATGTGAACTATCAATCCAGAGCATCTGCTGAACCTTATGTAAAGGTCAGTCAGTTCTGCTGTAAATGCAAACACTCTACATGGCACCTTTGCTTCCCTTTCACCACTGAAAAGAACACTTTGGGCAAACAAGGAGCTTTCATTAAGTAAGAAATGGAAGGAATCATTAGAAAGAGAACTGATATAGCAAGTGCTCTTTAAGACAGAAAAAGTCACTTTAAAAAAATCATGCAAATACTGAATTCTTATTTCTTGTCTCCTTCTGTCTAATGAAGTCTATAAACAAACTTGTGAAGTCAAAATGGTAGCTTCTTAAAATAGCTCCTCCACGTTTTATTTTTCATATAGAGAGTGAATAAGATCTTGATTTCAGAATAGCCAATAGCTATGACTGAAAAAAATTAAGGTGCAAATTGTACCGAGAGACTAAAATTGAACCAAATAAAAAAATCATCTGACATTCCTAAGGCTTTCTCAGTTGAGAATTTTGGCACAGATTCGCTCTGTTTGGTTTTTTTCCATCCAAAGCTACAAATTGCAGCCACTTCTGTAAAGCTGAACATTTGAAACAGCTCTTCTGTTCTTCTGTGTATTTGTAGCACTTTTAACTGTTTCTGCACAAAAAGGTAAAAGAAGTAAAGGGACATTTACAGACTGGGGCCAGCTCAGTGCATTTCATAAATTCACTGTTTTTCATAATTCTGATTATCCCAGTTTAATTCTGGGTAATTTAATTCACAGCAGACCTCCAGAGTGGTCACGTCTGAGCTCTCACTCAACAACTTTGCTGTTACTACGGATAAAATACTTGGAGAAAGAACAGTCCCAGTGATCCCACCCAGCCAGGATGCAAAGCCTGTAGATAGCTGCCACATTAGCCCTGGAGCGCAGGTGCCAACACCACTCTACAGACTAATTTTAAATCTCTAAACTATTTCCAAACTCTTCCAAATGTCCTTGCTATTCAGATATTAAAAAAAAAAACAAAAACAAAAACAAAAAAAAAAACCACCCAAAACCTTTTCTGAGAAGTCTGGAGATTATTTTAAGAGTTTGCCCAACTCTTAATTTTAAGCAAGACCTGCTGTATTAATCATCCAATAGTATTTTCTGCCTCAAAACAGCTGTGTCAAATCTCTTGATCAAAACAAAGAAATTGTTACTAACCTCTTCACTATCTGATATTTATGTTTTACCTTAAAAATGTTGCCTACAATTATTTACACAGCACTATCTGACACAAACAAGATGCTATCCGTGGAGCATACATTTTACCATGTGAAAATCCATTATAGCAATTTTTCAGAGAACAGTTTAAATATACTCTTCCCAAGGTAAACTTCTTTGCTGTGACATAAATATGAGTTTGTAAAAGCTCCTAAGCAATGATTTACTACCTTGCAAGGTTGGCTTGGTACACGGTTGTGCAGTAGTTCTAGTTGAAACACATTTAATTCCAAACCTACATCATGACATTATCAATAAGCTTTGTCCTTAACTCATGACCTCAACTTCTGAAGACAAGCTTGCCAAATTCCTGCTACTTTCTCAGCTGACTGGTAGGAAAAGTAACATGGAAAAAAGAAATATCTAGGTATATGTACTGGCAAGGTACTAATGAAAGCAATGCCTGTTCTTCGGGGTTCTGAACTGAGGGATATACAAGGTACTCTTCAGTTATGAGCAGGAAAAATCTCAATCAGCTTCTGGTGGTATTTTGTAAAAAAATGAGGAAAGAAGTGACATAAAGAAGTGTATGTTAAAAAGCAGGGAGGAAAACAAAGAGCCTTTTTTGAAATGCTGTAGAATTTAACTCACATTTTCTCAGTTTCTGAACCTCAGCAGTGTGGGCTACTTTGCCAGGAGAGAGAGAAGGAACAGAGCAAACCTCTCCAAGCCCTGTCTCAGGAGGTCAGCACAGACAACCTGCACACAGCTCCCTCAGGCAGAGAACAGCTCTCTGCTCCTCGATTCGTTCCCCAGGCACATCAGGGGCTCTCTCCACCATTACTGAGCCCTGCTTTGTACCAGTAAAGTACATGTTTTCATGTTTTCACCATGTTTTGTTTAGGTGAAAGGAGGAACCAGTGTTCACAGAGATGTCTGTTCCAGATTAGTGCCATAAATAAGAATAAAAGCTTGTTCCTTTTTTTTCTGGTCTGCAGGAAGCTGAACTGATAGAATACATTTGGTGAGTTTCTCTGCAGAAATCACAACATGAGCAAACGAACCAGCTCTTTGAAAACTGCAATCACCTTTGATGGTGGAAGCAGTAAATAACAAAGAATTCCCAGTCTCCTAATTAACATGAGAAATGTTTGCCTTTCTTCAGATATGCTATTGCAACGTGACTCAAAAAATCAGGAGAGAAAGACTGAATGGTTGAATATTCTGACAGTTTAATAGGAATTTATTACAAGAACGTACTGCTGCATCATCCAGAGAATTCATCACAGACTGAAAACATGAGAGTGCCCAAGTTCTAAGTGTGTTCTGAGATCAGTTAATTCCTCTATTTCTTTTCTCCCTGCAAATAAAAGTAATATTTCTAGCAGCTACTTTCAACACAGATTAACCTGTATATTTGTCTATCAATTTTGCAGCACTGTGTTCACTCCTTATGTAGCCAGGGGTTCCTTATCTTCATCAGGTAACTTCTGCACAACACTTTTATGTGAATACATATTATTAAAGACTGACCACTGTAAGTGACTAAAAGCTTCACAACAACAACAACAACAAAATCTATATAATCTATTTAATAATATAACTTCAGAGAAATACAGAAATTTTATCTTGAGGCAAAAACACAGATTTGGCTGGTTTAGTTTTTTGTTGGGTTTTTTTTGTTTTGGTTTGGTTTTTTTGTTTGTTTGGGTTTTTTTTGTTGTTGTTGTTGTTTTGTTTGGGGGGGTTTGTTTGGGTTTTTTTGTTGTGTTTTT
>VWZN01013176.1:1013700-1064018 GCA_013396955.1 Regulus satrapa
TTTTTAATTATAAGAAACTTTATTCCTAGAACAATTCTGAGATTGAAACATTCTGTCTTTTTGATCACCAGAAATAACAATTTTAGCAACAATATCAGATGAACAAAAGTAAACTAAATTTTAACAACATCATTACTTGCAGCCTTTTTTTTTTTTTTTCTAATTCTAACCTACTACTCTTAGCACTGTGGAGGAAGGACACTCCATTCAACAGTGCCTCTTTGTATTTTTGCCACTGTAGTAATATCTTAACTGAAAAAATGAATTCCCCTGAAACGCATCTGAAAACCTTACTGCAAAACACAAGTGAGGGGGATGACAGAGGAATATTACTGACACAGGAGGAGACAACCTTCAGATCTCCAGGATGTTGAACCTGGGCTCCAAATCCAAATAAGCTTCAGAGATCAGACCACAAGTCAAAAAAAGCTCAAACAAACAAAGCCCAAACAAACAACCCAAACTGTTCTCTTTTATACCTAAGATATGTTTTGATCCTGTCTGTAATTCTTTTAATCTGTCTGGTATTTTCGCCTTTTATATAAGGGATGGGATGGCAAAAACTTCTCCTTTCATGAATTGCACATAATCTTTCCCACAGGCAGAACTGAGAGTGAAGCACAGTTTTCCACTCTGAAGAATATCAAGGATGTCCAAACAGGGTCACTCAACTCATCAGTCACTCAGGCCCAAACAGCATTAGGGAAGTGCATCCTGTTAATTTGGTTAAGTAGCTGGAGCTGCAGGACACAGAATTCACAATATTGAGCCACTGGCATTAATGTGATAAAAGAGTTAAAGGCTAGAATGGCAGAAAGAGAGAAAGCAAAGCTTATAAACCTCATTTAATGGATAAAGGAAAACCATCTTTAATGTTCCACTTGTCTTTGTTTCATTGTATTTATTTAAAAAAAGACAAGATTTTGACTTGAGGTCTCTGACAATATAAATAAATGCTGAGCTTTCAAAACATTTTTAGGAAAAGGCTTCTAGTGAGAGAGAAGTAAGACATCCTAAGTTTGACAACAGTTTTTCCATTAAGTAAGAGTTAGTGAAATTTTTCATTTGGATAGGCTTTTTCATTGTTCTACCACTTGACTTGTGAGGAAGATTAAATGCCAGGCTAACTTCTAAGAAAATTACAAATGATTAAAAACCCCCAACAAACTACTTGTTTTGGTTTTTTTTCCTTCCCCCTGGATTATGTAGATATTCCAATATTTCTTTAAATTTCATGAAGATCATAGGTATAATTTTCAACCAATCTTCAGTTCTATCTCCTTCCTCCCTGATCACAGAGAACCACTGCTGCCATAGCACTGCCTTTGTATTACAATATTTAAACACCTCCGTGTATTTATTTTAAAATATTTTCTTATTCTTCTCTCTTTCACCTACACTTTAATTCACATCCCATTAAAATCAATGCAGGTAGGAAATTCAGTCACCAAAGGCAGGACTATCAGGCTTCAGCGGGGTCAAAATTTTCCCCAATGTGCTTGTTAAGTGAATTTCCAAACAGGAACAGACTTATGAGGGTCAAATGTGTATTTAAACATTTTGCTGAAGAGGGACCATTAAACCAGAAAAGGAGTAAAGAGTACAGTAAGCTTCAAAATTATACTCTATCAAGGTCTCCCATCCTAATAATGTACTTAGAATTATACAAAATAATAATAATTATATATATATATAGGCCAGCCACAAAAACACCTCAGAGTTAATTTGAGTATGATATTCAACAAATTTTTTAAGCAGATGAGAAATGGAGTTTGACTTAAAGATGAAGGGCCCCCTTTGCACATCAGTCCTGCTTCCCAAAGAAGCTGACAAGTGATGCTGCATTCTGGAGGGGCTGAGACAGCAAACACCCAGCAAAGTAAAGGAGGAATGGGGCGAAGAGAAAAATCCATCCAAGCTGCCCTGACATGGGGATGAAGCACCCAGAGGAAACACCAAGGAAGAAGGATTTTGTCTGGGTGTCATGAACTCCAAAATGTTTGGTTTTTTTGTTTGGTTTNTGGTTTTTTTTTTTTTTTTTGAGGAGGAGGAGCCCTCATATCTCTAGAGAGAAATTTATTTTTCTCATCAGGGAGAACAGGGGACAGCATCCAACTCTCACCTCAATAAAACAAATCCCATTTATGACATGGACCCCTCCTCATTATTTCAGCTTAGGAGCTTTTTAGTACTATGAGCCCAAGAGGCTTCTCACAACACTTAAAACATACGTTTAACTCGACTGTATGGTTAAAAGTGCAGCCACAAACAGATTTTAATTCATTGTTGAATATATATAATGGTATAAGGTGATTAAGGATCTGCTTGCTAGATACTGTCCAAGTGTGTGAGATTATTGTTGATGACCATTATCTCATTTCAAATGATTCAAAATTTAAAATTATCTACATGATTCGTCCCTTAAAAACTTCAGCACCAAGCTAGCCTAGTTTACACCTGCCCACTAAATAAGATCACCCTATTTTAAAATTAGGCCTAGTAACTGGAACATTATTTTTCCTGGTCAGAAAGGTATGGTCTGCCTTTCTCACTTTCCAAAGCTTGCCTCGCTGCATTTCCACACGTTATTGCTGTGTAAGATTCTTCTAGGAGGAAATGCTCAGGTTGCTTAAAGGCTTTGAACTTGCTACATTTTTTTTCCCTCTTTAGTGATAAATAAATACATACCAGGGTGGCAGCTGTTAAAGGAGGTTCCGGGTACATAAATCAAGCAGACAGAGCCTAGAGGGGAAAAAGCCTCAAATGATAAATAATTACCAATTCTACAGATCTTGATTACTGAAGAAGTAATGGCTGAGTAAAAAGGATCAAGACTAAGGCAGAGACCTGAGCCAAGTGCCTGAGTGGTCCTGGCACTGGAGGACTCACCCTTCTGCTCAGTGGAGACACCAACCAGGTCCCTGAACTGCCTGAGAGACCCTCTGCCATCAGGGACCACTTTGATCAGCTGGGTGCTTTAGTAAAGGTCTGGAATGTTGAAGTTCATTATTTCACAGATTTTTCCACACCCCCTTTACCTCTCTGGTTCCCAAACTCTCTCCACTAACATGCTGAGAGGCCCAACACTGAACACACTCGTGGCTCAGTCTCTGTGCCACTATACTAACCCTTACAATTTGCTTTTCTGAGATGTGTTAGTTAGCAGTTATTTTGTAGAGTTTTTCATCTTCCTCCTTTTCATTCCCTGTTTAAAAAGTAATTTCACAATAAATACTGATAAAAGTAAAGTTGTTTTCTACTCCATGATTTAATGGGAACACATTGTCTAGTAAGTTCTTCAGCATTTTAAACTTAAATTATCCAAGTGATAATTTATTGTAATTGCTCAGAGTTAAATCAGAGCATGTCTTTCCAAACACAATTTTTATAACTGTGAGAAGCTTAATATTTTAGTTTTCAATAAATAAATCTGTAGAATTCAACTTCATTTGGCTTTTACAACACTGAACTAATAAAGTAAAATTATGACACTATGTTATTTTTGGTCAAGAAGGACTCTGAATAACTCAGATGTGTCTTAGGATAACAAAGAGTTATCTAAAAGGGTGAATGGAATTGCTGATCTTAAAAAGCAAGGCAGATACAACAATTTAAGAACACAAGCTAGGAAGTTTGGCTACTAAACAGAATCTTCAACAACAATTAATACTAAAAAAGCATATAGTCAAAAGCTACTCTCTGATCAGATTTTTCACTTCAGACTACTTACTGAGATCTCTTAATCCAATCTTTATCTGTTATGCTCTTGAGCAAAACTCCAGGGAAAGATGGTGAGGGACAGCAGATGAAGCTAGACATATCAGTTCAAATAAGGATGCATAATTAACCCAAATTCACATTATTGAAGATAATGATGCAGACAGTGGATCGTGAACTTTATGTCAATGTTTAGAAAATACAGTGTGCTGTTCTTCATGCCCATGTTGCCCTAGCTGTAGGAGCGAGACACGATCACATATTTTGAACTTGAAAAAGTAATACAAAAGCTCCCAAACCTGCAGGTAAATTTGAACTATGCTTAATCAAACAAGAGATTGAAGTTCAGCACAATATTTCAGGCAGGGATATGGGGGGGAAAAATACCCCAAAGCAGCAAATTATGGAAGGGCTCATGAGCTGCCATGAGCAAATGGATTGTTACAAGAGCCGTGTCCAAGAGTCTGATCCCCCAAACAGACAAACCCCAGTCTGCTGTAACGACAGTTATACAGAAAGAAAAGAAAAATGCTGAAAGCCAAATAAATATTTAATGAGGCTACCTTCTTCTAAATCTGAAATTTTCAGTCAATTTATTTGCAGAGCTCCCTGGCCTTAAGAAATCTAGTATGGAGGTTACTGGTGAAAGCTGCCTACAGCCTGGCCCAAACATTCTGCTCTCCAGCTGGAATAAATCTATTTGCTGGAACATCTTGGTTGCATCTCTCTGCCACTAAATCCATGCCCAATACCAATACAGGGGCATCACAGACATCCCAGCAGCTCTCTTTGTGTTATGTTGTAAATGCAGACTTTTTTACTAGTGTCTTTATAGATATTTGAGTATCCAACATAAAATATTCCATTACAAAGGGGAAGGCTAATAAGAAGCTATAACACAGCACAGCAAGGGCAGTGATCGGGCAAATGGAGAGAATTATGAAAGATATATAAATAAATTTGCTTTTTCACTCTGAAAGGTTACAGCACATACATGCAGACAATCTATAATTCTCCCATTTGCAGCACTGACTGCAACATTTACTGATCTGTGTTACTGCTGCACTCATTTTAGGAAAGATGAGCAAAACTCATCCCTATTACAGATAAAGCATAGTCTGCATGCCAAAGATCCAGAGACTTGTCATCTATTTTGATACTGTTATGTTAATGCCGGACTGGCAAAGGTTTTACTTCACAGGAATAGGTTCCAGTGAAACTCCTTCCTGTGATGCTTTGCCTGGAGTCTCAGCAGAATGGAAATCTTTATAACTCCATAAGGATTTTATGACAGATGCCTACAGGAATATGCACACATATACAGTGTGAGCTAAAGCAAAGCAGCCTCACTGTATCTTCAAATTTTGGTCAGGTTTAAATGCTAACTTATTCTTGTATGTTAAAGAAAACAAACAAACAAACAAACAAACAACAACAAAAAAAAAAACCAACAAAAAAAGCGCCAGGTTAAAAATTAGCTGATCTATTTCTAAAAATTTTTAACAACAAAATTAGATATCTTTATGTAGCTGAACCATGATTAGTCAGTAGTCTTACCTGGCAGAAAAAATGTTTAAAAACCCAGCACTGATAAAGAGTCGTAGAATAGCTGGGAAAAGACCTTGAATTCTCATCTGCAATTTGGAGCCTCACGGTACAGAAGCCCAGGAGGAACAAAGTGTGCCATGGAACAGGCTTTGCACACCCTGCACCCTCATGCTGGAATTTATCATGGGAATGTTACTGGGTTGGTAAAGTATCTCCACTTTAGGAGGGGTACAAAAAGAAAAGAAAAAAAAAAAAAAAAAAAAAAAAAAAAAAAAAAAAAAAAAAAAAAAAAAAAGAAAAAATGCCTTCAACTCCTCTCTATATCTTCATCCCAAATGCCACCAGACTGACTTGCACAAAAGGACATGTGGGACAAAATTTCTTCTGTACTATAATGAGGCAAAAAAATTGCAGTGGTTCCATAAAACATAGAAGTAAAACAACAGGAAAGAGAGCACCAAATTCTCCAGTGGTGCAGAAATCCAAATTCTTTCAGACTCAGAATTAGACCCAAAGGCAATTTGGTCAAAATCAACATTTTGAGGTTCAGTAGTAATTCCCACAATATTTTTAATTAAAATGAAACCCAAGCAAGAACAATCTGTGAGCACAAAGTGAAAGGAATCTATTAATTTAACACAACTAAACTCAGTAACCACGTTATCCTGAAGGCAGGCTGCCGACTCAGGAAGGGTCGGAAGTAAATAAATCATCTCTGACTGTGATAAATGATCAGTGCAGGACGTGTCAGAGTGCAGGCCTGATCAGCCATCGTGCTGAAATGCTCTCAGCTACCCCGGGAGGTTTGGGGGCCTGCAAATATGAAATAGGCTCTTGTTAGTGTCAGAACTGGGCAAATGATTTGCCCTGAATTAATACAAAAGCAGAGTTTAGCCCTCTTCACATTTCTGAATAGTGAAAAAGCAGGTAGTGTTTTTTAATAATATGCTTGCAGTGGTTGTTCCACTTTCTTTCCCCAGAATTGTGAATTCTGGTATTTTTTTCCCATGGTTATCTATTAACAATATGTCATGAATGGTTTAACTCAAGACACATCATTTATCCTCAAAATCCCAATGCTTCATGCCAGTGTTAACAAAAATTCATGCTGAAAATGTTCTCAATTCAAAATAAAACATCATTAAGATGCCTATATGTCACAAAGAGCTATTAACCAGGGGAACAGATCCCATTCCTTTTACATTCCCAAGCTCAGTAATGACTGTGTCACAGTTTGGTTCTTTGTCACCTATTGTATAGCCGTGAACAGGAGCAGACATATATTCCATGTTTGGAGGCATGTGCAGAAAAACATTTTGCTTTGTTTTGTTTTTTAATTAAAAAGAGATTAACAAGAAAAACTGAAAAAAAAAAAAGGGAAAAAAATCAATATAAGCACTGATAAACCCCAAACAGCTGACATTTCACAGAAATCCCATAAACATCAGTAACAGAAGAAGATTGTGGGCTGCATTAATCCCAGCAAATCCCAGGACAGCAGCACTGGCACTGGGGAGACCTCAACAGCCTGAGGGCCATGGGAATTCCCAGAAGTCACCCAGGGCTGTGCTGCTGCAGGAACTGGACTGTCCCACCCTCCCGGGTGTGTGACAGCACCTGCTGCAGGTGACACAAGATACAGAGACTCTGAGAGGTGTCTGAGCTTCTGAGTGGTTCAGATTTCCCGGGACAATATCCCCAAGGCTGTGCAGAGAGCACAAGAGCAGCTCTGATGGAACCTTGACAAGGTCAGCCTCTCCCTAAAGGTTCCCTTTTCTCCCCCTCTGAACCCTACATGAAAGCCAAACCTAATGGCAATGCCAGACAGAAAAACCTGTACAGCTACTAGAAACAGGTACAGGTACCCTGCTGCTCCTATGGGGTCTGCACCGATCCTCTCCAGAACCCTAACTTTGAGAAGGGTCACATATTGAGAAAGACAAACCCAGTCCTCTCACTCAGAGGGTCAAAGGAGTTCGTGGCTCTCTTTCACCTGCAGTTATGCAGTTAGGTGATGTCCAAGGTTAATACTGCACAGTGATTATTTCTAGGAGAAGCTCATACTTGGCTATTCAGAACATCTCTAAAGCCCCTTTCTTTCTACAGGACTTCTCTGAACTTTAAGCCCAGCTGGGGTGTGAACTGAAGCCACCCAGCCCTGCTCCCAGTGAGGGATCACACGGGCAGCCTCTTGGCAGCTCCTCTCTGCCTGCATGACTCTGTCTCCTCAAACACCAAATCTCACTCTAGGATGAGACAGCAGCCACAGCATTTCCCAGAGCCTGAAGATGTTTCACAGACCAGCCTGACTGTACTCTTGCTTCTGTGCAGCAGCACCTCCTGCTCCCTGCTCTCAGGGTGTACCTGAGATTCTTTGGCTTCAGAAGTCCCCAAGCAGTCTGAGCCCCAGGCCAGCAGCAGGAGCTGTTCCATCAGCTCTGAGAGCCCAGCTCCACTGCCAGCCTACTGCTCCTCTGGCTCCTGGATCGCTGCTGCTCAGCATCTCCAGAGCCCAAAGCAGCTCCAGTGGCTCATCTGTTGTTCTCTCCACCTGACACCTCCTTGGGATTCTGGGGGGACCAGCTCTGGTTTGGACTTGAATACATCCATAATGCCTTACTCCAAGATGACAGTTGGAGGATATCGTGGTTTTATTTTTAATTATGTGAAAATATACAAATTCTGTTTAAATTCCTCCTTCCATTAGCCTTTTTCAGGGTACCAGAGGAAAAAAAAACAAACCCACAAATAGATCTGTCAAGGTCTCTCCTTGACTAGTAATGATTTAGACTAAAGATTTCTTTAGAGTTTGTCAAACTTACTGTTATCATTTGACTGTAAATTTCTCCCTTCTCTTTGATATTATTGGCACGATGAAAAAGTTAGGGCCACAAAATTAATTAAAATCTCAATTATGTGAGATTTTCCTTGCATTCTGCAATTATATAAAGCAGTAAGTTATCATAATTCCATAAAAAAGAAAAAGAAAATCAAGAGAGAAACACCAAGAAAATGCTGGAAAAAGATAAAGGGTTTGATTTTTGTTAGATATGTGGGCATACAGAGCTGTATATCTTGTAGAATCAGCAAATGTAAATGCATTACCAATTTGACAAGACATGGCATAAAAAAAGGTATGAATCCATTTGTCTTAGATGCCAGCACTGATCCTGGGATGTTTTTATGTATCCCTGAAGTTCCAAATTATTTAGACCTGGGGTACTGAAATGTATGAAATGTATCACTGGAAACAACATCCCCAACCTTTCCTTCTAAGTTAATATGAAAGTGGTTTTTTCTAATCCTTTTGGGAACAGAGTAGACAGTGAAAACACATCAGAATATTTTTTCTATTTCTCACCTGGGCAAAAACTGAAAATGCTGCAACAAATAGTTTTGCCATCTCTTGTGACCAAACTGAAAGTCTTATTACTCTTGTTGCTGGCTAAAACTATCATTTTCAGATGCTAGTGATAACATGAAGACCCCAATTTTCATTATTAGAAAAATAAAAACTTTTCCAGCTGTCATATCAAGTACAGATCCATGATAACATGATCAATGGCTAAGACATAATAAGAAAAAGAATTATTTAAAATAAAATTGTGACTTTGATAAAGGATATTAATATTAAATGGATATTAAGTATTTCTTAAGAGCACTGAACTAAATCCTCAATGCAGTATACAATACTCAACAAATAGCAACAGAATAGTTAAAACTGCATAGAAATCATAAACCATCAAAGGGTGGAGGTAGGAAGCAAAGCTATCCCAGGGTTTTAGGTTCCTGTAACATCAGGGGATTTGTTAGGTAAAATTCCCAGATCATGTCCTGTTGCACCCCTTTTCTGCAGAAGAATGGAAAAAAATCTGTAGCAGGTCCAGCTGCTCTGAGGGAGGGAAAATTCCTGTTCATCTCACATGCAGGTGTAAGCTTGAACTCATCATCTACACCCTGCAAATGGAGAGCTCAGCACACCATTCTCTTGATCCTAATTTCTCTTTTGCTACAGTGACTGGCGTTTCAGAGTTAGATGGAGAGGGACAAAAGACTCAGCCCAAGAACTCTGAGAGGTAAAATAGTTTGCTGCTCATTTATTCAAGTGTGTGCTGCAAGCCTCAAAAGCTTAGTGCAATATATGTGGTGCAGACAAATGGAATTTTATTTAAACCCCACAGGAGACACCAGCATGCTGAGTGCCTAAAGATTCCTATCCCACCCTCAATTTTCTCCTTCCAAAAGCATACATTTCGTGCTATATAATCCTTCCCATACACTTGCCAAAATGACTATGGGATGAAACAACATGGTACACTGCCAAGGCAGTGGCAAGGTGAGATGCTGCTTGTTTGTTTTTCTGCCGCATCAAATTGACAATGAAAAGAATGAGAAAAATGACAAAATGAAAATTAAAGGGAGCAGCTTACTGACAATTAAGAAAACCTGTTCAGCTGTCATTTTGAAAAATATCAATGCACAAACAGATCTCAGGGACTGCAAGGCAGCATAAACTGAGCCCCAGTCACCCACTAACAACTCACCCTGCTCTGAACCTTAGTGGGCTCACAGGCCACTCACTAACATTCAGCTAAGAGGCTTTCGTAATGTAGATTAATGTTTCATGCTCTAGGGAACAAGTTTATCCCGAACTGTGTTGAGAAACTCTCTTTTCCCCGCCAGGGAATGGAATTACATAATCATTTAAGTACATTATGGTTTCTTAGGTCTTTCTAAGCCTTGGTCCAGGCAATCAGCAAAAACTTCTGCTGGGGTAGGTGGGTGAAGAGTCTCCATTCCAATGCCCATTACCCACCAGAATGGCACAAAATAAATATATTAGAAGTGTTCCAGCTGTGCCAATCTTACTCTGTTTAATTTCATCCATTAAAACATAGCCCCCAGTTTCTATCTGTGCTCCCTGACAATTGGCAAATGACTGTGAAACAGCCCACGTTGGCAATCACACAGCCCAGTGCTCCCCCAAGCAACCAACGAACCCAAGAGCAAAGGCATGTCTGTAGACTCCTACCAGCACCTTTCCTTTCTCATACAGGGATGGAAAACAGAAAGAGAATTAGGTTCCAAAGCAACATTCATTATTAAGGTCATACCTTACAGTAGGCATGGCTACTGCAGCCAATTCTTGTTGCAACTTAAACTGAACGTGCAGCCATGTGATAAGAGATATAATGAGATTTTTAACACAGGGCTGCATCTGAGTGTTTGACAAAAAAGATTCAGCTCGAGTACAATGAACTGTTATTTATTTCCATTTGAGTTTAGCAAAGGTTGTCCTACACAACTGTGAAACAATTTTACACTTTTTAAATGTATTAGCTTTGAACTGAAACAGTAAATAAACTATTTATTTGGAATTTTTTTTTTTTTTTTTAGTATCTCAAAATGGATTAAGAAGGGTGTGTAGAGAGTATAACAACTACAGAGAACAATTTTTTGATGGCAGACTAATGGGATTGCAAAGGGTTATTTTGCTGGAGAGGAGATTTTCAGATGCTTTCTCTCTAATGAAGGTTTTGTTCTTCACTTACAAAATGGTTTTTGCCTTTCTTTTTCACCCTTTTCTTCTTCTTTTAAACAAGTCAGGGAAAGGTGAATTGCCTTGGAGAACCATGTTGCCACTGGACTAAATTAAACCTTAAAAGATCAAAGCTTTCAAAATCATGCTGAGATCAAACTGGGATCTTTGGAAGATTTAGAGGGAAGGAAAAACACTGATCTTTATGGTTTGTCTGAAAACATAATGCTCTTCAGCTTCTCAAAATATGCAGGAGGAACTACTCAATGAAAAAACCCCAGTCTTCAGTAATTCTAGTGCAGCTTTTAGATAAATCAGTCTTTCCTGAGAACAGGTGAAATTTACCTCTGTTCCAATAGTCCACTGGTCCCTTCCTGGCCATGTCCATTTAACTCTCTAATGGCTCAGTGATTTTGCTATATCTTTTCTCTCTTCTGACCTTCTAAATCTCATCTTCTCACCAAAGACTGCTGAGGGTAAAAAAATGTTTAAACTTTTTTTTTTTTTCCACTATAAATCTTCTACAGCAGCAGAGTTTGAAGTCAAACACCTGCTTTCTTCAGAAAGCTCTAGGGACCAAGATGTTCTTCAATGTCTATAGGGCCTGGTATAATTTTTCTCAAGTTTGAAAAGGACCTGTACCTGCTGCTCCTGATGGTCATGGTGCATCTGTCAGTAGCAGCTGCCCCAGTCAGCCAACAGCCAGGACTTCCCTGTGCTCTGGGGTGCATGGGACAGGGGGGTACACACCTGCTGGGCAGGCCCATGGAAAAGAAGCAATTGCAGAGGTCACCTGTGTGGGATTTTGCTCACAGGGATGTTTTAGGGCTAGGTTATCTTTTCCCCAGTGCCACAGAAGGACACTGACATGGTGCCAGAGGTTGGCACGGTGCTGTGGTTCATGCCCGCAGCAAGAGCTGCTTCCACCTACAGTCATTTCTCACATGCTTGACAGACTCAGAATTGCTGTGTCTGTCCTGTGGCACAGCTGTGATGGTTTAAGCCACCTTTTGAACTCCTTCCCTCTCACCAAGGTCCCAAGGACTCCATCTGCCACATGCTGGTCTCAAGCTTGCAGCCAGGCAAGCCCAGCCCCAAGAGCTCCGAAGCCATTCCTGCTTTAGATGGCAAGCAACAGTCCTGTAGGAAACTGGGACCACAGGCACTGCTCTTCATACTCCTCTTCATACCCCATGGTCAAACATTTGTGAGAAAACTGTTGCAAAACGGAAAGGCACTAGATGTAGGTAAGGGTAAAGGGTTTAGCTTTCCAAATGTAGGACAGCCAAATGAATCAAATCTCAATATTGTACAGATGCACAACTAGCATTGAGTCAAATTGAAATGTCTGCCTTCACCCTATCCATCAGAATTTTCCCTCAAAAGACATTTTTTCATAGCATTAATTTTTCCATGTGAACATTTAAACACAATTTTCTCTGAGATTTCCTTTAAAGAAATTATGATAGCAGACAGTCCTGGAAAAAGTCAATTCTGAGAAGAAAAATGAATACATTTCTCATTCCTCTTCTAAGTCCTTGACTTTTGACTATTAGTACTTGCAATCACTTTAAACCATATACGAATTATTATTTAGACTTTAAGATAACAAACATCAATCTGACAGTTTATACTGGAAAAAATATCTACATCAAATTATTTCAGCAATATCCTCAGTGGATTTAAATTGCCATGAAATTCAATACAGAGTGTGGAATGATCACATTTTACAACGCTGCAGCATATATTCTAAAAGGAATTCAGAGTTCTAGCAGTATCAATAAAAAATTAAAAGTCTACATGGTATTCTAAAAAGCAATTCACTTATCTATGTTAAGAATAGATAAGCAATTACAAATGTATTCTATTTCAAAATGCATAATCTGTAATATTGACTAGATTGAATCACAACTAAATTCAAACTAATTGTGTCAGGTGGGGTTACACCACCCAGTCACGCTGTATTTATTTCATTTCTAAAATGTTTTCATCTCTCTTATAGAACATTTTAGCTGGGTATCCTTCATCAGTAAAATGGAAATCCACATTAGTTCTGGCAGATCACGAGGGGGCAGAGCAGGGGACAACTGGATCAATTGAGTATTTCTGAGACTTCAGCATCAAGGTTTTCTGATCCCAGAAACATCAGAACTATACCATGTTTTATTACAATGAACTCACAAATGAGTCCAACAGAAAGATAAATCCAAGTATCATTCATGCATGGATGAGAAATAATGTGACATACAAAATACAGTAGTTGGAGCATATAAAAAACAGATTTACTCTGTGATTTTCTTGCAGTTCACCTGAACCATAGTGCAAGCAGCAAGAAAAGATGTTCAAACAAAAATGTCCTAGAAGCTGCTTAAAAATATTCAACTTGTTCTTTAGTGTACACAGAGATGCACTGTTGTTAACACCAAAGAGAGCACAGCTTACACTCCCAAAAGCTCATTTGGGAGTATAAACTAGAAAAGTAGATGAGACAATTTTCCTCACTCTGATTTTCAAGAAACATTGTTTTACTTCAAAATGTACACCTCATTCAGAGTTTCCATCTATCTCCTAAAGTATCCAGCAGATCATGTTTTTATTCTACTGCCTTGAACAAAATGGCCCAATTTTTGCAACAAAACATGCAACAGAGTTCCCTTGTGTAGCATAACCTCCTTTCCAGAACGTATTGTCAAATGCAAATCACAAATGAGAATTATGCTTTATTTTACCCCAGGTTTCTCTACTCCCTGAGAAACTTTCATTTCTGTTCAGAAGTGTGACTCGAAACACTTGCACAGGACTTCAGCAATCCCCTTTGGGAAAAGTCCAACAAAGCCTTTGAATATGTTCATGGTACATTTTATGGGAGCATGAACATCTCCACCAATGCCACCAACTCATCAGCAGCCCTAAAATTAAATATGGGCTTAAAGCATTTTCCAGATTAGGCCTTCTCTCCTTTCTTTATTAAAATGGGACAGTGGCTATAAGCCAGCAAGAACCCTAGTGATAAAGTAGAAGACATAAAGTTGGAGAGAGACATGATAAAATTCACTTCTATACATGAGGAAATGACTCCCATAACTCATTTCAGGCTTTACTTCTTGTAAATAGCCTAGCCCTGTAAAAAAGCCACCTCTGTATCGTTTCTGGATGCACACTATACTGACTGCTGACTAGCTCTAATTCCTCAGAGCAGGCACCAATGTGAAGGGCTTTTTGCCTTCTGTTTCACTATCTTTACTGGATTTGTTTTTTTCCCCTTTGGATTAAAGAAGTGACTATAGAAAAAAAAAAAAAAAAACCAGAAAACCAAACCAAAACAAAAACCACAAAACAAAAAATTCAGAAGGAAGACAGATCTACTGGAGAGGCAAAATTCATATCGTAATTTCTCTTCTGTTCCATGGGCTGGATGGATGATCCACCTTTCTTTCAACTTGCCTTTGCTGGAGGCAAGAATAGTGACAGTATGTTATAGGACTAGCCAAGGTGCAGAGCACCTGGAATCCCCAGCCTTCTATAAAAAGCCCAACAGGATGAATTTTGGTAAGGTCTAAAACTATCAATTACCTTTACATAGCTCTTGCAACATTGACTGCTGAGATATATAATCTGGAGAAAGTTCTGCTGGCCAAACACACATTCTCCATTTTACTAGATCATGTAGCTGTCAAACTACCCAACTCTTTGAAACACACAGTTGTGAATGGATTTTTATAGGGTGCACAAAATCCCAAGGCTACAGTGACTTCTGTTAGTTTAGGGTCATTAATTATCTGTCATCCCCTCATATCAGACACTGCTAAAACAGAGAGAAAACAACTCCTACCTAAAGGGATCAAGTCTTTATTGACAAAAAAGCACAGAAGATAACTGGAACAAATTTATTTCTGCAATAAAAAAAGTTAGGGACCTTAGCCACATTTAAAAGTTGGATGCTCTGAAAAAAAAAAAAAAAAAAAAAGCCTTAAAAAACCTAAGAAAACAAAATAACAACTAAGTACCATGTTTCCAGGAAAGTCTCCTAAAAGCACATTTTACACTGTTAGACAATAGGAATGCACAGGCTGCTTACCCAGTACAGTACTATAATATACTTTCAGTCTTGGTCATTTGTTAGAGTATAAAATTTATATTCCCTGTGCTGAAACAGATAAGAAAGGTAAGCAAATCAGACACTACACAACACTTTGGTTTGAACTTGGCTCTTGCAATTATTGCAACTCTGTAGAAACTCCCTCACCTTATTACAAGTCTATCCTATAAAATTCAGGACAGAGGAGCTTGGTGTGCATCCAGCTTTACAGAGAAAATACAAAGATACGGTGAGATACAAAAGTTTCCCAAGTGTCCTTGAGGGATCTTATAATGTCACAAAGCCTGAGAATTGTCCCCAGGAGACAATCCTGACTGACAATTCTGACAATCCATGTTTGCTGTGGAGGGCAATTCTGAGGGGTGCTCTGGTCCAAGGGCTCCTGGCTGGATGTGCCTGCCCCATAAATTACAAGACTGCAGAGCAGAGAACCCTCATAGAGATCCTTCCCACCAGGAGCCAAAGAGCTCAAAATGAGCAGGACTGAGCACAATCTAAATTATTTGAATCCTCAGCTAGTCAGCATGCACATTCTCAGTTTGTACTTTAGTAAGGTCTTCTGCAGGAAGCAGTGCCTGAAGAGCAAGGAGAGACAGAAATTATAGCCCAGGGCTGAGGGACCAGCAGCCACTGCCTTGTACACATCCACACTTTGCTATCTGGGTAATGAGCTGGTCAAATTTACCTGAATTTACAACAACATCACTGGATTGGTAGTAGATCTTTTACAGATCTTTTTGTCAGTTTAATGTTCATACAGGATTATAGATGTAAAGCACCTTGATATTTCTAATATTTTAATTATTTTTTTAAGCTATTTTATTTTAAACACTGTACTCTATGCATACAGTCATGTTAACAAAACCTAAGAGGATCCAGGAAATATCTTGGTATTTATACAGAAAAAGCCTCTTGAATTTGTTAAGTCTATTAATATATAATCAGGATTTATCACACTTCTTTTTACGTCAGAATTCACTATAAATTTTTTAAGATAGATATTCCCAGCAAATCCCAGGTCCCTTCCTTCTCCTAGGCACCATTATTAAACTAAAAGGGAAAAATGATGAGAAAGAATATGCATCTTCAGAACTGAATCATCAACATGAAAAGTTTTCTATTTTCAGGATATTACCCAGTGGAATATACTGGCTTGAATTCAAGTTAAAATTGTCTTGTTCATTTCCATTTTTAAATTTCATCAGGTTTTTTTAAAACTATCTTGTCCTGATTTCAGACATGAGAGGCTGATCTCTCATTCTACAGAACACTGGTGAATCTGGTGAGTTCCACACATGCTTCTGTTAACCTACTTGAAAAGACAAATAGATACCTGTTCCAGAGTGAGGATTCACCTTGGAGACCAACATTTTCTGTCATGAAGAATGCCTCCTGAGGCAGTATTTAGTCTTGGAGTGTCTTATGAGGGCCAGTGAACATGCTGCTACTTTAGCAAAACTAATCTCTCTGTGTTAACCAATACATAAGTGCTTTAAATATCATAGTTTTGTTTTATATGTGCCTGGCTAAAGTGACCCCACAGAATGAATTAGCTGAGGAATCATAGCAGCCACAGATTCAGATACCACTTCTTAAGAAAGAGAAAAGGAGAAATTTAGATAGATAAATCTAGTTTGTAGATAGATGGCAAAGCTGTTCTTTGATAGCCAGAACTGACTTTGAAAAGGGATGGGCTTCACCACCAAAGAGCAGCTCTTTGCCAAGCAGCTGAAGTCACAGCCTGATGGAGTGGCTGTACCCGTGCCTCTGCAGGAGTGCAAAAAAATTATGGATAGTGTGAAACTTCTGAGATGAAGAGAGGATTCTGTTGTAGACACACTGCAATTGTTACCAGTAACAGGAAAAAGTTCTGCCCTGACCTCTAGACTAGCCCAGCCTTTGAGTCATGGATTCTGCAGACACAAACCTAACCCTTGTTAGTCAGACCCAAACCCAGTGGAAATGAGGCACACAGCAGCACTTGCTGCTATCCACCCTGAGCCTCACCAATAACAAGTCTGGGAAGAAAAGTTCCTTTGTGGATGCACACAAATCACCAAAAGCACACACAATGGAAATGAAATCCAGACATAACAACCTATTTTCTGTTAATGAAAATTTCATGTATAATTACTTGCATAATCTAAATCCCATTGGTTTTAATGGGAGTCTCTGAATAAGCTGAAGACCTCTAATCACCTTCAAGGAATGCAGATATGTATAAGAAACACACATTATCAGAACTTTAAAGTGAGTATTAAGACTGTTCAACATCAGTTGTGGTTTTTTGTGTATTTAGTTTGCTATCAGATAGTAGCATTATTATTATTATTATCATCCAGATGAGTTCTCCCACAACCGTGTCAATAAAAACCATTTCTTCCTGTCAGCCATGAAAGTGAGGAGTGGAGTCAATGTACATGGGTAGAATTGATTGCCTGAAAACCTTGCCATGTTTGTGAGAACATGGAAGCTGATGTTCATCAAATTCTGTTCTAAATGAGCCTATCTTATAAGAATTTGTTTTAAAAAATAATCTTTTCCGTTTTGGCCTTGATATTTCATTACAGTCTGTATCAATTCTAACAAGAGTATGATTTTCTTTTTCCAATTAATGTTCCTTACATCATCTGACAGCCTTTACTTTTCACCTTAAGAACTCCTCTTGGCATTTGGTGGAGCCAGTTGTGCCTGCCAGAGCATTTTTAATTCAATAATAAAACCATGTGCTAGGGCAATTGACAACTGTTAATATTCAGTTCTTGTTCTTGATTTCTGCATTCTTAAATGGCTCTGAAATTAATATCAGTGCAGCTCTGAGGGGTTAGGTTCTGGCTGCCTCACCTGCAGACATTAGAAACAACTTTCTATTAAAGTATAAATTGAAAGTTTAAATATGAGGCATTTGCTCAGACTGAGATGACAACTCCTCAAACCATGCCCCACCAACTCATTCAAGTGGATCTCCAGCACCAGGTGGGAAAATCGCCTCAGCTTTTGTCCAACCCTGGCAGGGCTAGACAGCGCTCCAGAGGGAGGATGCTGCTGTGAACAGGGGAGTCAGGGAGTGAGGCCTCCACCATCAAAACATCTCAACAACAGAAGTTTAATCTCTAGTTTTTAAACCCAAATGTATCAGCAGAACATTTAAGCACTCAATGAGTTTTAGTCACTTTTCTTTATAGTAAGACTTAGAATTAAGCCCAAGTGCTTTAGGATTAGAAATGGATTTAAGCATGTCCTCAGAAGTTTGAATAAATGAAAGCTTTGACAGAGATACAGATAGATAGATGATGATAGATAGATAGATAGATAGATAGATAGATAGATAGATAGATGGATAGATAGAGGGAGAGAGAGAGAGAGGGAGAGGGAGAGAGAGAAAGTGAGAGAAAGAAAGTGAGAGAGAAAGTAATTGGCTCTTTATATGAGTTTTTATCACAGCCTCAGAATAAATTTCAGAATAAACTTGAAAATTCCTCTCCTTTTTTATTTGTTTTCCTAAGTCTTGTCGCACTGGGGAAAGACTGATTTAAAGGTAACCAGGACACTGAAACTGCCATTCCAACATCAAAAACAACTGCCAACATCTTTTTGGTTTTCCCACGTGCCACTTTGGAAGCACCCAGTAGCTGCAGTAAGGATTTTTAATTTTTTTTTTTTTTTTAATCTGACTGAAGTTCCCAGACTGCTTCTGACTAAGTCTAGAGGGGTAACCCCTGTCACTCACAATGCTCCACAGAGCAGCATGGGAACATGCATCGGCTGAATTCCCTGAGACCTGCTTAGCACTGTTCATTATGAGAACGCTCTCTTCAGATGAGAGCATGGGAAAAAAAAAAAAAAAAATTATCAGAGGGAAATGAGGCTTGCACCACAGTGCTGTGGAAAGGTGAGTTTAGGCCCAGAGCTGCCAGACTGCCAAAAGTAAAGGGTGGCCACTCACCAAGTTTCTGCCTGGAAAAGTATCCAAGAAGAGGCCTCCGGTATTGGAAAAGCTCTGTACAGATCAGAAACTCGAACATGACTGAGTATCAGAACACACAACAAAATTCCCACATTTGTGGTAAGTTATAGTATAATACTGCATTAATAGAACAGCCACCAGAACACACAGCCACTGGTGAAACACAAGGGAAAATGCTCTCTTCTCTTCCTGGATCCCAGGCAACTTTGCCTTTTCCTGTCTCAGTGTGCCATCCTGGGATTCCTTGTCCCACCAGCTCCCAATGCCAGGAGCTGAGCTGCTGGCTCTCTAGAATGAGGTGGTAACTTTCTGAAATGTCCGCCATATCACTTGGCTCTCTGTTGGCATAAAGAGCCACCAGAAAAAATAACTTAATGTCTCTTGAAGTTCCAACTTGACCTGCCTTCTTTTTATCAATTCAACCTCCTCTGTTACAGAAAAGACATGGCCTGAATAATTAGATAAAAGACTGCCAAGCAGTGATAATGCATAGTGATTTTTCTATTTAAATTACAGGGCCAGTGCATAACAGAAACATTTGTGGTTCTCTTTAAATCCCAGCAGGCAATGAATGAAGCCCTCAACTTATACCTAGGGGATAAAAAGGAGCCAGAAATTGCTTTCATGATAATAAATATCTGTGTCCCTTGTAGTTCTACTGCATTTGGAATTGATTTTCAGTCACCTCTTAGCTGCACTTTAAGAAGTCTGAATTTGAATCAATTTACATACTCCTTAATAGACCGCAGATGAGCATAATTTCATTAAAAATAAAAGTGAGCGTGGAAGTCCTCAGTCTTTGCCTGACATTCTCAACTATTTTATCCACTACATGGATATGTATAATCTACATGTTACTATATTTGTAGAATTTCACTCAGGGACTCTGGAGACATTTGTTATTTTGGGGTTTTGTTTTTTTTTTTTTTGTTTAAGGGGTAGAGGGAGTGGGGAGCTGGGGAGACTTTTATTTTTTTTCTCTTTCTTTTTCAATATTAGAAATACATTAAGATGAATAAAATTAAAGTAGGAGTTTTATTTTAAAAGAGTACAGATAGTGCAAACCTGACAGAACTTCACCTCACATGAGGAATAACATGGGTTCTCTAGGGCCCAGAATGTCTCCTCCTAGATCTTCCAAAAAAACCCCAAAGAAACAACAACAACAACAACAACAACAAAACCCAAACAAAACAAGGAAAAAAATTACAGCACTTTTGTAGAACATAGAGCAATCAACCCCCCAAGTCTCCAGATGTGCCCAAAAGAAGTCCTGTACTTTTCAATTCACATTCCATTGGTAGAATCACTCAGTTCCTCAGTTTTCCTGCCCCTACTTCGGGGCTCTCAAGCTTGTTTAAAAGGTTTGACACATCCTTTGGGAGAACCCAAGGGGAGGGAAAAGGCCAAGGCTGCAGAGTCTCTGTGCAGTGTCAAACCCCTCAAAGCAACACCAGCAGGTGCCTCGTCCAAGAGCAGAGTGCCTTCCCCGTGCAAGGGCACCGAGAATGTTTTCTCCTTTTCTCACACATCCAGTCCTCTGGTTGCTACCATATCTTCTCAGCCATGCAAGGAAAATAGAAATTTGCCCTTCCCCTGTCATTTTCCCAGGTGGCTGGCAACACATTGGCACCTTTAGAACCTCTACGCATGCAGAGAAAGGGTCTCATATCCTTCTAGTCTCACTCAATTTCCCTTTCCAAACTGAAGGACACTTTGGGAAGCTTAGCAAAGTACTCTAGCAGAGCTAGTGTGTAAGGTTTTTCTCCATATTTCTGATCAATAATTAAATGCTTTTACTAATAGGACTAAATTTAAACCAGACCACCTAATTAACCGAATTGTACAAGAGCATCATGACCGTACTTCTTGGAAAGAAATTAAGTTTCCTGTCTGAAAGCTTGATGCAAATCCCAGCCCAAATCCAGCAAACAGTGTGTTTATTTTAAGAGCCTGGAAACCAGGTAGATATTTCATGTAGCATAATTCAATTAAAAAAACTGTTACTTTCATACTGTGTTTTTGCTGATATTTCAGAATACTCAGAAACGAATAACCGGCTTTGGGCTGTCAGGCAGATCCAGAGATAATTTAATGAGAAGTACTGTTAATCCAGAAGAAAACTTGACAGTTATGTAGATCTAACATTCATTATTAGTTTATTAATATTTAATTAATCTTGTAACAGGGAGTAATCAGTAGTGCGGGAGTATATGTCTAGAGCAGCACAGACAAATTCCATTTTGGTTATATTTGAGCTGGGGTGCTTTTGTGGGGTTTTTTGGGTTTTTTTCCAGAAGTAAAAGCTAAAATATGTTAACTTGAGAAAGAATGTGCAAGACATTTAGCACAAGGAAAGAGTACTAATTACAATTAGAGTGAGCATCTATGAAATAAGTTTTAGCATTCTCTACCTGTAAAAATGTGTGCACCTTTATCACATCAAATATCCACACAGTGCTGCCAGCAATCCTAAAACAAATTCAGTGGCCACATTCTTTCAGTGCTACACTTTTCTAATTATTATCAACATTAGGATCTAAATGATCTGTGAAACCTGTGATACAAAACAAATTAAAAAAAAAAAAAAAAAGATACTTCAAAGCATCAAAACCAAAATGCTGTGTTATGAAATTTTCATCTTTCCCCAACTCACAGGTCTGTGCTTTCCTCACAAGCCTTAAGAATCCTTTTACAATATTTAGCTGTCTGGAGGTGGAGCTCCACCTTTCTGATACTTACACATAATTAATACTAAAATCACAAGAATATTAGAAGCAGTGCAGAGAAGCTACTGGGTAAGGATACCCAACGTTTCCTGCAATGTTTTATTGCAAAGTCTTGCATTCCCTTCCAAAGGCATCTTATAGAAAGCACTGCAGGGGAAGAAAAAGATTAAAAGACAAGATACTATGGACTATTAATTAAATTAATAAATAATATTATCTGTTTGGAAACAAACGAATGCTGTGCCTGAAACTAGGAAGGCAAGAAATTTTATCAGCATCTGTTAATAGCAACAGGGTTTAAATGAAAACCAGGAAAAAATGAGAATATATGAGGGAAAAGGAAAAGCCTCTCTCTAAAGGATTGTCTTTTCAATTTATTATGGAGGATACAAAGAGAAAACAGAGCCTTTTAGATGAGATTTTCAAAGTTTTCTTGGAAATGACACATTCATAGATTTTCAGAGCTGACAGTGGCCACCACAACCATAATGTCATGTTCAATAAGCCAAAACTCACACTCCACGTTCACACACCCCACAAATCCTTTGGCTCTCCTCAAAGTTCTTCATCCTTCCCTTCCCATTTACACCCCAACCCACTTCAATAAAATCTTGCAAATGCATAAATATGTGAGCCAGCTCTACTGCCTGTACCTGCATCCTCTGAGTGTCTAACATCTGGTTTGACAATCTCTTTCAGCTCACCAGTTGCCTGTTCCTTAATCGTTTTTTTGGGGGGCTCCACATTGATACAAACACGTTTCCCCTTTCCCTCAGGATTTTCTCTCTCCTGCCACTGCTGCATGTGTTCTCACCAATCCTTGTATCATGGAAGTTGCACATGACTTTCAGACTTATCCATTCCTTTCCTCTTATTCCAAGTCAGGGTAATCTGTATCCTCACTTTAAAAGCACCCCAGATTAGAGAAATGCCATACCCTACATGTACCTGCTGGCGTCCTGCTGTGTCAAAGTAAATCTTTGTGTTGCAGTGTCAAATACTGTGTCTTGCTTGTTTTATAGGGATTGCTGTACTTTCTTTTCCAGCTCTCTGAACCTCCTCATTACTCTGCTCCAACCTCTCCACAGGAACCCAGTTCCTCCCTAACCTGATCACACCAGGAAAGCCTGGGGATGTTCAGAGTCTCTTTCACACCAGACCCACCGGGGCATCATGCTTCCACCACTTTAACTTGTTAGTGACAATTCCACACCACATATACCAGGCCCACAGATGGATCTCCATCAGCAATGTCAGTCTTTATCTATGGCATTTAGAATTCCTTCAGAAACCCATCACACAGTCTGACACAATATACTTTCTATCAAGCTGCACTGAGCCACTTTACCACCTCCAACTCCATATTTATCAGGCCTTGTATCATTCATACCATTATTAACTTTGGAGTCAATGTTCAAGACAACTGCATGTGTTCTTACAGACCATAATCTGGCCACCATGGCTGTAAAACCTGGCTAATACCACCCAGGGAAGGTCAGCTCCACCACAGGGACCTTCCCAGCTACAGAGCAAAGGACAGGCCCAGGGCACAATCTGAAATATCCTGAGCACAAAGGGGACAGCAGTCAGGGAGGCTGCTTCACACATCCTATGCTCTTCGAGGATTCACTCAGGTGAGGTTCCCCTGAAACAAGTGCATGACAAACAGAGGCTTCTGAATTAATTTCTTCGGGTACTATCTTGAACAACAACTCTTAAATCTTCCAATGAGCAACTTACTTTGCTATGCTGATCATGGGTAGTCTTTTATTAAATGCTGGTGTATATTTTTATATGATTTAGTCCATTTAGCGCAATTTTCTTCTTTCTCCTTGCAAGAGCAGAATTAAAACTCTGGCTGGAGCTGTTCTGGCTTTCACAGCAATTTTTTCATGTGCAGAGGCAAACTGTCCAAGAAAGGTGGCATGTTGAACTGTTTTTCTATTATTTTGTCAATGAGTGTGACTATATCCCCCATGGAATTCTTCCATAGCCAACTAGAGTTCCTTTTCATGCAGCAATAAAAATGAAAAGTTTCTAAAGCTGGACATGCAAGAACCTTTTTCTGTCATGTTGGCAATTTACATTTCAATTCAAAATAAGAATTCCTTGGGAGCTTTTCCCCTCCCCCTGCCCCAGATACTGTTCACTAAGATACAAAACTAAATTCCACTGATTCATTATTCCTATTAAAACAAACAATAACCTCCAATTGCTTAGCAAACAAAACAATTGCAAACAGTAAATTTAAATGGTAAAACAGGGAGACCTTGGGTAAATGTTATTTCCCTGAACAAGGAAAGCTTTCGGCAAAGTGCTTAACTTGAATACAACAAAAAGCAATTTAATTTAGTAATACAGCTGGATGAAAAATGGAAACCTCAGGTTTAATAAGAAGGGGAAAAAAGACAAGCATATATCATCCAAAAGGATAATTATGAGAAACTATTTTGTATGATCCAGCTAAATCAAAGCTTTTAATGCTTTCTTACTCCTGTCAAAGAAGGGAGATTTAGTGCTTTAAAAATGGGGATTTTGCAGACTCCACTGCCCAGAAAAAATGATTTGTCCCTTGATAAATTACTATTGGGTTTTCTACTTGAAAAAAAAAAATACACTTACATTGAAATAAATGCCAAGGAATGGCTAGAGAATTTATATTAGTCACTCGTATCTGTCACTGGATTGGTTGAAAAGCGACAGTGCTATTAAAAATATCTTCTTGCCTCTTGACAGAATGTCACAGAGGGGCCAGGCCAGCATTTCCTGAATGGGAAGGAAATGTTTACAGTACTCAGAGGAAGCAAATCTTTATTCCCCTCCACCATCCTGACACACCAGACTCCTAAGAGTGACTCTGGGTGTCCCTGGGTATATTTTATGTTTAGAAGCCACCCATTCCAATGAAAACCCTCCTCCCACTGGGATGGAAATTGCTCATTCATTTTTCTAAGGACTTTCAAGAGCTCTTAAATAAATCCGAGGAAATTTTTCTCCCTTCTGACAGAGGAGAAGTACATATACGCATATATGATGATAGCTGAAGAGCTGCAGTGCAGTAAAAGCAATTTTTCCCCAAAGAGACTCCTCCAAGGGTGTTTTCCTTTTTCCCCAGTCCTTGGACATGAACTGTAGGTGCCATCAGGAAGCAGAACCACTGGGCAGTCACAGCCCCTGGGCAAGGAGCTGGGGAGCAGATGTCTCTGGCAGTTTCCCCAGGGGCTGTGGAGACCAAAGGGATTGTTCCTGTGATGCCTTTTGGGACTACCTAAAAACACAGGCCAGAGTCAAGGGAATAAAAAGCAGTTGTATTTATTGAAGGGCGTTCAGGTACATTTTGGGCAGATGAAGCCTCCCCAGGGACAACACCCAAAAATGTACAATGAGTCACAGGTTTTCACACTTTTCTAAGTTGGGTCAATTTGCATATTAGAGGTTAATTTTCCAATTACAGCTTCAGATAATGAAACAATTTACTCCACATTTCCTCCCCCCAGCTCACTTTTGTTTATATTTCTCAAGGCCTTGTGTGGTGTCCTTGATCCCCAGGCCTGGAGAGGAACTGTTGTGACTGACCAAAACGGGCAAGCAGCAGCTCACACTCTGTATGGAGTTTAGAGCTATACACTAAATATACACTACAAATATAGGAAAATATAAAAGCTAAAATCCTAGGGCATCACCTGCGGGCATTAGTGCCTGGTAGTGGTTCAAGGTGCCATGCCAGAAGCACCTCTGTTCTCTGGGGCATGGCTGGGGACAGGCATGTCCCTGAAGCCACCTGAGCTCTTTTCTCTCAGACCCCAAGAGCTGAAGTCCCCAACACCAAGGCTGCCTGTGCACAACCAGGGCCAAAGGCAGAACTTATAGAACTTCTAGAGTGTGTGCAGATGATAAATTTTTTTAAAAAAACAACACTGATGAACTGGAATGCCATGAGAAAGGTTATACACACAGAGCCACTGAAGTTTGCAGGGCAGATTTTAGCTGTACTGAGTGCTCAGATGCTCATTGATTAGTGCTAATTTTACACAGACTTTCATTACAGTCTGAGAGGCTGCTAAAATCACTTCATTCATTTCTGAGTTTGACGTGATTTTGATAAACTTTCTGTTATTCTGCTCAATCACTAAGTTGTTTGGGGTTTTTTGGGGGTCTTTTTGGGTTTGTTTTTTTGGTGTTTTTTGTTTGTTTGGTTGGTTGGTTGGGTTTTTTTTGTAATTAATTGTAGCATCAAGTTCCTAGAACATGCAAAAAATCCTTTTCCTATTCCATCACTGGCTGACGTTGACATTTATCTGTCTCCTGAGAGCAGTAACAGCTGCATGTTTTAATGTTTCTTTGGGCCCTGGACAACTTTTATGCCTACTAATGAAATTAGTATCAGTGGGAGAGCTCTGAATGCACAACAACAATAAAAAAGCAACAATAAAAGCTTTCCCATACATGTACAGAGTTGTTTGGTTTGTGGGTTTTTGTTTTTTTGGGTTTTTTTTTGTAATTATTCAGCACTAAAATGCAGAACAGAGAAGAAGCTGGAGAGAAATAAGAGAGGAGTTTGACTTAAATGCTATTGTTTTTTCATGTAGAGTGCTATGTCTTTAAAATCTTTGCAACAGAAACAAAATTCTTTCTCCTTCACTCCAAGGAACTTGCCATCCCTGGCCCTGACTCATGAACCCACCATTTTGAAACTGCCAGAATAAGAAGACAACAGCAATAAAGGAAATTCCAACTTTAAAAGACAGTTTAGAAAATTTCCATCTGAACAAGGAAATCAGTCTCTAGAAACCATCACTACAAATTAGCCAAAGTTAGAGGGATTTTATGCAGTAATTTCAAAACCATCTGGCTTACAGTCCTAAAGTGTCTACTGTTTAAAGCCATATGGGGCAATGCCACCAAACCTGACCTCCAGCTCTTTAAGTGTATTTTACATAGCTGTTCATCATTATCCCAGCTACTAGGATTATCATTTTTACGTCCTTCTATCAAAATCCCAAGATGATTTCACTGGAAAGCTGCTATTTGCTCCAGGGTTGTCTCACTTTTGAATGCAAGAAGAACCATTTTATTTTTGTTTTCACTTCAGGAAAAGTAGTTCAGTTTTGCAGTTCAGCAAATGCAGTATTTGTTAAAATCTAGAGAGTTACAAAGAATATCCAAGCCTCTCTTGGTAAGAAAATAATAATAATAATTTAAAAAATCATATAATTGAAAGTCACAAAATATGAATAATTGTCATTCTGATGTCTCAGTTCTTTTTTTTTTCAAATGGATTATGCTAACAAAGCAAAAAAAACCCAAATTCAATCTATATCTTTCCTATGACAAGGTCTTCTTACAGAATTCATAATTATATCATCTCTAGCCATTTATCTTAAGTTAATAATTCCATTGCCCTTCCAGAACTGGCATTTTGCAAATACACTACAGAATCTACTTGAGGCAGTAATTTATTTTCAAATAACATCTTTATGTTATTTTTTGGCATGTAGGCTTAAGTAGATTGCTTATCTATAAAAATACATGTAGTAGAAAGTGTACCTCCCAAAATAATTTTCTTGAGAAAAACAATTTTTTCCTACAAAATTCAGTTCTAATCACTAATTATCATGCAAATACCAATATTACATGGAGAAACAAAAAGAGTAAATAGGGATTATAAAAGAATAATCCGTCCAGCATTTTTTTTCCCCTAGTCTATTGTTTTCATGTTCTTAAACCTTTGAAGAATTAAAGAATAAGGCATGCCATTGTGTGTCTGTCCTTTGCAGGTGCTCCCTTGCAGTAGTTATTCCTTAGAACTGCTTCCAGAGAAACATCCATCACCACTGGGATCCAGAACTCCTCTCAGCCTGGCAGCTTTTAACAGTAAACACCGTCATGAGATTCAGATGGTGAAAGCTGATGAGCAAAACATAAACAATTTTGAATTGTTAGGATTATTAACTCTGGAAATTCTTTAAGATGAGGTGGCACCTCCTTCCCACAGGGCCTTGAACAAGCAAAGATAAAGGAGCAGAGAGCAGGCCGCAATGGGAATTATGAGCTATGGTTGCTTGGTCCTTGTCACTGCAGGTCATGGAATCCTTTAGGACCCTTTAGTACCCCAAAAACCCTTTAGTCCCAGTTGCCCTGTCAGGGACACCTGCCACTAGACCAGGTTGCTTAAGGGCTAGTGCAGCTGTGTCCCATTCATGGGCTCTCCTGGCTTTATCCAGCCTCAGGTCCAGCTCCCTGCAGCCCTCCCTGGAGCCGCAGGGATGAGATCAGTGTCAGCACAGGACCCCGAACAGGGAGCTCTGCGCCCCTGGCATTGCTCCGGATGAGGGCACATCCTGTGCAGCCAGTCCTGCTCATGCACAGCAGCACGAGGAGCCTCAGCAAGGCTGGTCCAGGCACTCCAGGATCACTGGATGGGATCCCTGACAGGCCTCCAGCACTTTTGGTAGAGGGACAGAGCTCCCAGAACTTCCAAGATTTCGATCAGTGCATCATTAATACAAATCAGCTGATTATTTAGTGATCTCTGCTGGAATTTATGGGGCTGCAGGACATTTTCAGTTCAAAGGCGTTTAATCTTCAAATCTCTTCCCCTTTGATCTTAAAACTGCTATGTCTTCTGACAGCCAGGACAAAGGATAAATCCACAAAATCAAAATGGCTTTCTAAAGCTATCTTTGTCAAAGGAGTTAAGAACAGAGGACACCGTCAGAGTTTCTCTCTTACAATCCAAGATCAATTCTGCAGGCCCAATCCTCAGCCAGCATAAATCAGTGCAATTTCATTCAGATAAAGTTGACAGGATTTTTTTACTACCTGTGGAACTGGTATGGAGAGCTCCACAATTTTTAGAGCCTCTTTAATGTCTGCAAAGGCCCTTAATGAAAATTAGCCAATAAACAAATGCTAATAATCTAGCCTGATACGCATACAAACAAAGTAACCAGGTAAAGCAGGCTAGAATTACAGTTTTACAAGATACTGTAAACCCAAGAATAGATAGAAGATAGAAAAAGCATTCACAGGTCTACCACTTGCCTTACTTTTGTTTTAAATTACAGCCCTGTAAATTTTCCTGGACTGTTTATTCAACATGCAAAAAGGCAGCCTGTGCATGAAGTAGCCATTGTGAATCTCCTCATTTCTATACCCATTAGCTGAAAGTATACAGCCAATTCTCAGCCTTGTATTTTAGGTCATAAATCTGTTCCCTCTGTTCCATGGGCAAATTAAAAGCTATATATCTTTTGTCAAAATCTTTCTGACACAGAGCTCCTACCTTCACAGCCTAAGGCTAGCTGTGTGTCTGGGAAAATTATATAAAATAGGCACTGACAGCCATTGAGTCCAGCATTTAGGTACTAGTCAACATATTTTTATACATGTAAAAATCATTCTACCTTATAACTTGAGCAAAATCTATACATATTTAAAAGGATTACAGGGGTATGAAATAAGAAAAATGCTTTCAAAAGGAAAGGCAGGTGGTCCGAATTCGATAGCCCAGCAATCTTTAAAACTGTTCTGCATTAAGCATATGCATTAGCCCCCGTGTTGCACTGATACAGGCTGCACTGTCACAGCCACAACCTATTTCCTTGTGCTCTAGCCACTGCCACGCTTCATTTTCTGATGAATGTGTGGGCACTGTTTTGATTTTAGCCCAATGTGCAAACAGTGTATGTGTTTTAATTAAATGCATACAAATTATGTAGTTTGGGAATGCCAGCTCTTTCATGTCTCATGACAATGGCTTGTTTAGTTATCATGGAGTTTTATGGCCTTGAAATTGCTAATAGCACTAGTTTAGAAGTCCTGCATCAATTTTGGCATTGTGGAAAATTTTCTAAACAATTGGCTCCTGCACAACTTTTAAAAGCTGCAAGAAGCTCACAAAGAAGTAAGTTTAAGACAGATAAATATTGATAAGAAATGGAGGGTTTAATTTACTTATTTGTTCAACAGTTCTGCCTCTCTGTCCAAGGCAGCAGCTCTTCACAGTGTCTCATTCTCCTTACACTGCAAGTAACCCTTGTTTCACACTTATCTGAAACACAGCTTGCCCTCCTTAGACCTTTTTGGTTTATAGCTGCCATTTTCACCATGTCATTTCTCTTACACTCTGATCAGAGATGTTCATCTTTTTCCTTTCCTAAGTGATATTGTTGTCACATCTTTTACTTCTTCAGTTACTCTTTCTGGAAAACCTGGAAGGTTTTGTTTTCCTTCCATTTAATACACAGCCACAATGCCAGTGGAATTGGTAGATTTGATCTGCAGTTTCCATTTATTGCTCATGCCAAAACAAGCACAAAGTAGTGCTACTATCCAAAAATACCTCTTATTCCTATTTTTGAATACTCAGTTTATATTCCTTTGGAGAACAGTTCACTTTCCAACTGTCATCTTTTGTCCTAAAGCAACCAGCTTTAGGATGCTTTTATGAGCCATGCAATTTTTCCTTCTCAGTGCTGATGATGGTAGTTAAATTTGAGGATGCGATGCTGCTGTCATCTCATTTTATGCAGCACTACAGAGAGGGAAGTCATATCTCACTTCAAAACAAAAGTCATTTACAGAATAAAAAGTGATAGAGAAGAGCATTAGGACTGTTTGCAGGGAGTCTTGTAGCCAGGTTCCTCTGACATCCCAAGCTAGTTAAATACATGCCCAGGCCTTGCCAGTCTTAAACTAGTCTTAGAGACTTTTTAAAGTCTTAGAGACTTTTATTGTGTATTTCACACCAATTCAATTTTGAATCCCCAAGTTTGATTTAATTAGAAAGGCAACAAAATCTGGGAAAGCAACCAGGCACCTAAAACTGCTGCACTCTGCAGGTGAAATAGATGATGTTTACTGGGCTCTCAGAACATATAAACTCCTCAGCATTGCCAGCACTCCCAAACTGGTGGCGGCTCCCCTAATGGATGAAACAGCACACTTTAATAACATAAGTCTCCCATAAATGAGGCTTCCCTGGGCCCAATCCACAGCTGGCACAGCTGTGCCCAAGTCATTCCCACCCCTGCAAGGACGTGGGAGCGCTGACATAGGCAGAACAGCTCTAAAACAAATCAATGTCTGCAGTGAGGATGGACAAGTCCACAGCTCCCCCCAGAAAAAAAATCAAAAATCACTGTAGTGCCAAGGCTTCATCCTGAAATCCTCCTTAAATGAAGACTTAATTTGTTTTACAAAACCCTGTTATTTTATCCACTTGCATCTTGTGCTACACGGGTGGAAATGTTACGAATTTCTTTGTGGAAGTGGCATTTTACAATAAACACATTTCTGATTGCATTGTTTAGTGACCTGACACTGTTAATAAGCCTTTAGAGTGCTGGCCCTGTGAGTTCACCTGACCAACCCCCTCTTTGTGTCTTCAGTAAACACACTGATCTGGGAAGGAACATTTAAGTAATAAACCATTGCTCCATGTGAGGAGGATGGTCAGATTGCAATCCCAAGCAAACAGAAATTGTTCTCTTTTTTAAGCAGCTTGAAATAAAAACCACCACAACACTAGCATATCTGCTGGCATTGTTATTTTATTATATACACACAGCATCTTAATAGAAGAAATTATATGCTCCCTAGCTGACACATTTCACAGTTAGAAATAGATGTTAAAATGTTTTTAAATAACAAATTGACAATCTTAGTCCTGCTTTCCATGTGTCTGCATTCCTTAAAACCACAACTAGAAGGGGGAGTAAAAAATGGGATTTATAGTCTGTTGGTTACAGAATTTACAACAGTTTTTTCATTGGTTTTGTTGTTGTTGTTGGGGTTGGTTTTTTTTGGGGGTTTTTTTTTTTGTTTCTTTTGTTTTTGTTTTTTTTTTTAATCACTCAGTTGAGATAAATGAGTATTTTTCCAATTTCCTTTTAAACTTCTGTTAGAGGTCACAAAACTGAAGATAGGAAATTACAGAAAGTACACAGAAGATGCTTATGCATTTTAACTGCTTTAAGAAAAAAAAAAAAAAAAAAAAAAAAAAAAAAAAAAAAAAAAAAAAAAAAAAAAAAAAAAAACCCAAATATATTTGTGCTTCTAAATAGTTTCCCAATTTCAAAATGTTTCTTTTTTCCTATTAGATTTCAATTCACATTCATACACACTGAGTTCAAGTCTGCAGTGTAATTCTACTAACTTTAAAATCTCCAAGTGGAAAGACTGTCAGATATAGTAGTACAAAACACTAGGCCAGGAGCTATCTTTGTGGAATCATTTCAGCTTAATACTGGAAAAAGGAGTAGTGAAAGATCAGAAGAAATTCAGTATATCTTCCAAAGGGAGTGAAGAAACCCTCACAAAGAGTGAGGTGAAGTAGCTGGGGAATCTTGCAATTACAAGATGTGGTCCAAATTATTTTTGTTTTAATCTGTTCATACATGGGACATTGTCCCTTGGTCAAGAATGGAAAGTTTTCTTCTATTTTTTTTTTCCTTTTTTTCTTCAGTTTGCCACCATTTTCAGAGAATACTGTTCTCCCTTTTCTACCTTAGCCACACTGCACCCTCAGAACCACCTTCACAGGAGGGACAGAGACCTCTCCAACTACAGCATTCAACTGCTAAAAAATCAACTCCTTTTATAACAGCATGGGAATGATCTCTGTCCTGATACCAGCAAGTCACATAAAACCCTGGTGTGCTTCAGTGCCATTAATAATTTTGTTCATATTTAGTAGCTATCAATATCCCTCAGCCAAGAAGTAGCTCATGGCTTGGCTAAAACTGTGCCAGCCACCCGGCATATCACTCACAACCCATCACAGAGCTGGAGTAAACAGAAGAGCTTTGTTAAAACAAGATTAATCTTCCCTACCCCATAGATCAAATATGTCTCCAAGATCAATACGTGTTGAAATACTGAATAGTTATGATTAATCAGTGAGGAAAAACAGATTGAGCTTGCATACTGTTAGGAACAGAAATGCAGTACTTCCTCATGTACTCATAGGCACTATCCATTACTCCTGTTAGCCATATTTACATTGATAAACACCACATATTGGACTATAAAAACTATGATTTCCTCTACAGATTCTGCACAGAAATACTCCAGAAAGCAAAGAGCATGAATCATAATTCTTATTACAAGAAGGAAGGAAGGAAATGAAAACACAACTGGGGTACCTTCTCTTATCTCTGGTCTGAGGAGCTCAGACCTGTTCAAAGAACAAATAATAGCAAAACTTCTTCTGTCTTGCAGAAGTCCAGAAAAGAACAGCAGAGAAGACAATTAGTTTAGGGAGCAATTATCTTCCCTGAATGTCTTTACAGGACGGAACTGTGAGACAAGGCTTGGGAAAAAATCAGACTTTGATAAAGGTCAGTGGCATATAACCTATTTTGGCAATTATTTGTCAAATATAAGAATGGTTTAAAATACATTGAAATAACTCAGGAAATCTGGTGACAGGACTGTTTTAAGCAATGTACTTGCTATTCTTCAAAGGTAACTCTGAATTTAACACTGGCTATACTGAAATAAAATTTGGTGTCGGGGAACAAGGAAAGAAGCAATAGGGCATCCCTCTGAGTCAGAGGGGTTTCTGGCACAGCTGTGGTGAGTGACCTAATGTCATTTGGGCTGTTGTGCCATCAGCCACTCCAGGCTCTGTTCTTCATCCTTCCTCACTCTCAGACACAAGTCTGAGGCACCAGCTATCTGCTGGCACATGAAGAGTGCTGACCCCTGGTGTGCTCCAGGGTAGCTGGAAAGCCTTCAGGTGGAGTTTTGCAGCACACTCAACACCCCACTATCAAGTATCCTTTTTTTTTTTTTTTCCCCCACCTTGAATTACAATTTTTCTCCCCTGGAGATTCACCCCCCTAGGTCCTCATGCAAAGATGAGGGATGTTTGAGGTCAGATTTGAAATGTTTGACCCACCTGCTGTTCCAAAGCCATGCAGGCTGCATTCCCCCACCAGTTCTGACACTGTATGATTTCCTCTGTGCCAGTGGTGGAGGCTGATTGAACATCAGGAGGGAGAGAGAACATTCTATAAAACTGCAGGCGGAAAAGGTTTGCCAATTATTTTTCTTCTCATGACTTTTAGGATGTGCAGATCCCTTTTGGCAATTCCCCTTGCTTTGTGCCCATAAAATAAGTTTAATAGCTGAATTTTCCTTAAGATAATCAGAGGCTGTATAATTTATGCATCTGAATAGCATTGTAGCCAGATGTAATTTTGCTTGAAGTTTCAGCATTACAGTTAGTAATGACTCTGCTGGCTGTGTTTTGTAGAATTTGCAATTTATTTAACAGTTGACTGAGCACTGACCCCATATAATATTGCCATAATCAAAATGTGGCAAAAATTAAAAATAAATATCTAAAAAGAAATCTGTGCCTTCTGGGAAACAGGCAGCCTACTAGTGGACAGAGTATAGAAACAATCTCTAAAATGACAGGTAGCTAACATGGTATTTAAAGTTTATACCAGAGATAAACTAGCCAATCAAAGATTAAGCTGAATCAAGGCTTGAAACATTCTCAAAGTAATAGCTGTGTCTTGAGCCATTTGTTTTGTCAGCCTTTCTGCCATTCAAGTCCCTCTCCCAGATTTGCAAGAGTTGTTTATTCCATGATCAGACTAGGGCTGTATCAGAGGGTATCCAAAGAGCAGGGGGGCCCTTGGGGGAGAAGAGTTAAATTTCAGTTCCTGTTTCCTGTCTGTTTGGGAAGCCATGGCTTCCCAAAGAGCAGTAGAGCAGTGCCAGGTGGGAAGCTGGGACATTCTGAAGCACACAGAAAAAGAATCCCCTCATTCTCCAGAGCAACTTCTCCCCACTCTGCTGGGCTGCCTCTGCCTTCCCCAGGTGCTGCCCCACTCTGCAGAGCCCTTCCTTGCAGTCTCCTTTTTCCACGTCCTGCTCACCTCCCACACCAGATCTACAATTCTGTTTGGGCCATTACTTCATTTTGGCCCTGGTAATAAGGTTTGCAGTTAATCCACCTTTTAGCCCACCCACCGGGTGACATTTAATAAATTGTATTCGTCATTAACATTTCCTTCTCAAGCATTATAGATGATTAATGGTGATAGAGAAATACAGTGTCATCAGCATAAAACAATGATTTATGGTGATAAAGAAAACAGCATCATCAGCATAAAAAATTATTAAGTTGTTTGAAGAACTAAAGTTAAGATGGGAAGAAGCAGATCCAGAATTTGCTGCAAGTTCAGTCTAGCTCTGCTGCATTCACATGTGTCCCTGTTTTGCCCTGTGGAAATAAGTGTGCCTGGCACTTTTCTGTGTCGACAGCAAGGGTGGCAGAGCCTGCTGGGAGACACTGCAGTGCAGCCACAGCACAACACAATGCCCAGGGATGGAGGCTTACTCTCACTTCCCCATACTGCCTGTGAATCCTCACCACATTCCTAAACCAATTTAGATCACAGGCAATATCACACAAAACTTGCAGCAGGCTGCACTACAATCTGTGTGCTGTGTGGGACACAAAGAGCCATGAAAGATTTCCTTTCAAAGCACTCAAAAGGCTGAAAAGATTTCCCAGCCGGTTGCCATTTACACTAATAATCCAATTGGAGTGAGAGTGTTTCTAACAAAGTTAAAAAATGGCAGTAAAATCAAAAACAGCAGCCCAAGATAGGCACAGCACTTTTTAAATGGAAAATTAGGTGGAAAAAAAAAAATCACCTCATGGTTCACAGACACAGGACACTTGATCCAGCGTGTAACATGCATTCAAGACTACAACTCTTTAAACCCCATACAACTTCCCAAAGTTTTGCACAACAATGACTTTCTTTTTTTTTTCCACAAAGGAAAAAAATCCTAATGACAACAGAAAAAGAAAGCAAAAACCAACTGTGCTAAAAAGTTATATGAATTTGATAGTCTATTAGGGATGGACCTCTGACCCTCAGGATTCTCTGAAACAGGGATGGGCTACACAGCAGGGTAGGTGGTTACATCTAGGCCACAATGCAAAGCTAACACCACAAGTTTCACTTAAAAAAAAAAAAGAAAAATCAACAAAAGTCTTTGTACTTGTCCCTAAATGTCACTCATTCATAATAAAATAAATAAAACAAAACACCAAAACTTTAATAGTTTGTAGAGGAGGGTGGCGGAGGCGCTGAACAGAAAGATAATCTACTCCAATTTTCATTCTACATTCACTGCAACTACAGAATCAGGTATGCCAGTAGTCAGAGCAGTTACCTACTTGATAGCATTGTTCCTAATTATTTGCTGTTCCTTCCCATTAATTTTCAAACTTGATTATCTTGATTTGAATGCTACTAAAAGAGTCATTTAGAGAAATAATGGAAAAGAATGGTTTCAGTGCCAATTCAGGGTGTCCTCTTCCATAAATCGTTCTCCAACTTTAAACACTTCCATTTATAGCTATGATATTTTTGACCTTTATAATGTTTCCAAGCCTCTTTAACCATCAGCAGCAGGCTGACTATCATGAGATTTTTTCCTCCTGTATAGTCTGAGTGTCCATACAGAAGAGCCACTGGCAGAGGAAATAAACCTGAAACAATTCTCCCCTCTCGCAAAGTGAAAACATTGTGATTTCCCCTTAGCGTTAACATGGCAAATTTAAGGCTGCAGACTAAAGGTGTAGTATGTTGCACTTACACAAAAGCATGCAAATTTGAGGCCAAACAAGCAGGGATGCTGCTTTCCCCTCTGCTCAGGTGCCAGCCCCCAGGGAAGAGCCTCTCCTGAGAGCAGGAGGAATATATCAGCACAATGGCCACCAGAGCCAGCAATTCCCTACTTGCAGGTGCTCCTCTCCATAGGGTCAGCAAACATCTTGTAAACAGAAAAGTCTCCTAGAAGTTTTCTGTATGTTGTTTTGCATCTCACAAAGACAAGATTTTTCTCTCCTGACACAAATTACAAAATTTCCATTCAAGTCAGGCAGCAGCCCGGGTCTTTCTACCAAGATGAGGAAATGCTCCCTGAAGAGACTGGACGAGTTTAAGTCATCAATAACAAAAGGGGAAGGGTGGTAAGAACTGCCAACTATTTCCTATACATTTTTATTTAAATATTTGAAACAACTTACTTGGACCAAGTTCATAGTGTTTAAACTAAAATATTAACGAGAGCAGAGAATTCTAAATTCATTATAGAAAGCGTGTGCACACCGGAAGTCATTCACTCCAAGAGGACATGATTGTACAGAATATACAGACTAGGGCTAAAAAACATTTCAGGTTTCTTCTGTATACAATAGGAACCAAGTGTCCAGATCAGGAACTGGCTTGTAGAATTGCTTTGAACAAAAAATTAAGCTACATTCTCTGTCCCACTGCTGTGTGGGCACTGTGTCCACTGTGTGGACTTGCATGATCGGATTTTTTTTTTTTACTATTTTTTCCCTAAACTGAGTTAAAATATATTGCTCCCAAATCCATAGCTTTTACAGGTGAAGTGGAAAGGATAAAAAAAGCTAGAGGCTGAAAAAACTTATTTGTTATTCAGCTGGGAAAGGCAGAATTCTTTTACTCTGCCTATCTCCCTTGCTAGCTGTTTTCTTTTTCACCTGTGAAAGCAGTTTCTGTAATAGCAATTCAGTTCTTGTTCCTCAGACTATGTAGAGATTTGTTTGGGCTTGGGTAAGTGCCCAAAACATACTCCTAACTATTCCAGTACTATTGAGTCTCCGAAAAAGCGCTACATGTATCTTTTCAGAATTTAGGTCCTTTTATTTCAGTCTCAGATGAAAGCACACAAAGCTAAACAAGAGGAAAGGCAGGAAAGTGATCTTAACTACACAGAGATAAAGAATGGCTCATTTAGAGCCTGGCTGGAGTTCTGGATGAATGACCATCTTAACTTTTGCCTTATTCCAGCCATAATTTTAACTCCGGGAAAGTGAAATTCTAACTTTTGCCAAGCAAAAGTGGATTATGGTGATACTACATTTTATGGTAGAAAAGATGTATGCAAAACTTTTGTTTTCTCACTGGAAGTCATCAGAAACATATTAACAGTAGTGCCAGGATGAATGGGAGCAGTCACATCAAACAGAAAAGTTTTCACCTTGTACTCAGTGGAAAACTTAAACCATTACAACATAATTTAAAATGTTGAAAATTTGGAGTCTCTCAACAGCTAGCATTCTACATAATATTTTAATAAAATTATCAATAATATTTTTTGTTTGTTTTTCCTTCATGAGAAGGGGCTTCTCTCTAGAGATATTTGGTAGGGGGGTTGGCACTGGCTATCCCCAGTGCCAAGCTGTCTGTGAATGCAAGACAAATGCCACAGGAGTCAGCAGCAAGCTGGCAGGTAGAGCAGTACATCATGGTCACAAACAATCATTCCAATATCAATCATCCTTCAAACAGGAGGAAAAAAATACCTTTTCCTCATTAACAAACATGAGGGGTTTTTTTTCAGATGAACCTCAAAACAGCTTTCTAAGAGTCCCAGATCGCTCTGGGTTAGCAGGTTATGTCCTGGCTGCAAAATACAGAGGTCTGCATTGTAATTGCTTGCATTTGAAACAGCTGAACAGCAAAAGAGAATAGGCTTCCAGAACTATTCACTTATTGCTAATGTTTGTTCATGCTGTAAAAAGTTCAGTTTGTTCTTGTACATTTTTCAGGTTCTCTTTTCACACAATATCAGAGTTGTTATTTTTTTCTGGATTTTCTGCTGAGCAGGAGGCTCATAAAATCCCCCTTCTCCATCTACATGCCTCTACAATAACGCTCCAGAGGAGGAGAGGCCTATCTCCCCAGGATACCTGCTCAAGCACTTGTGATGGGAATGGAATAAAAATACTGTGCTGTAGCAAAGGTTGGGCTTGAAAAATAAGGCAATTAAAGCAAGCCAAACATAAGTTTCACTGTATCATTTTCCAGAAGTAGCAAATCAAACAAAATTTGAACAGTCCTGTATGGCACTAGAAATCAGCAAGTGGGATAATAATGCTTGTTATGCACCTCATGCACTGTCCAGAAACCTGAGGAGGGAGTCAAGAATTTTAAAGCTCTTGAAAGATATTTCTGAGCAAGACAACCACATGCTGTACAGCTCCACTGCCATGCATGGGGACCTACTCAATTATTCTGGGACATCTGGAGTCATCATTTCACTCATGTCATGCTTATTCCATGATGTAGAATGTGTTTGAGCATGGGCCTGGAGCAATCCACCCCACTGAAATGTTTTTTATAGCTTTGGTCAGTCCAAAGCTGCTTTCTCCAGCCCAAGCCCTTGCCAGCATTGCCATAAGCTGCAAGAACCACTCAGCCTTTTTTATTCTTGCAGAAGGCACAGCTTTGCTATTGAAAAAAACTGGCATTTCTAAAAGGCCTGTGAGATGAGATATTCACCTTTCTCCCTAAATTCTCTGCTGTCCTCTCTTTTGAGATCATCAAGTCATCACCAGGCCATGCCCACCACTGCAGCTCAAAGTAACTCAAGTTCTCCCAGGAGTTTTGGCTGAACTCCCTGTACCTGACAGCCCAGAGAGCCCCTTAACCTCCAGCACACTGACCTGTTGGGGGTTTTTCGGGCTGACACTAAGCTCAAGGTGTCCATGAGCTCTCCAGTCCATTTTTCCCTCTGCCCTTCCCTGCTCAGTCCCCCTCTCATGATCTTTTACAGGAGCTCACATAGAGCTTGAATGAACAGTGTTATTTGCTTTATATGGAACAGTCCCTACCTTCAACCAACGCAGACTAGCAAGAGTTGCCCCAGCTTCATTTCTAAGAGAAATCAGTATAAACAAGAGCCAACCAGCTATAGGAGCAGAAGAAAAACCCAGAGCATCTCAAACAGTTGCCTTTCTAATAGTTGGCAAATTCAAATGTAACACAATCCTCCAGGTGGTGTTCCAGGAGCTAAATTTGAGAAGCTACAATCAGAAATGTATTTACTGCTAATGGTGAATCCTGCCAGGGTACCAAAGACTGAGCAGAGACCTCAGGGAAGCCATGTAACCTTTGTTTCAAGTGCTGTGGGTGTATTACAAGTCACTGAATGGGTGCCAAGGAGAGGAATGTTTTCAGGCAAAATGACAGGAAATCCCAACAGTGTTAGGTTTTCAGTTGAATTAAAAAATTAGATCACTAAAAACTCATATGGTTTGAATGATTTATTTATTAATAGAAGAGAAGAATATTCTTCTTTTAAGAGAGGAAGAAATGAAATGCAACAGGAAACAGGGGCAATGACAGATACTGGAAAGGAGCAAGGAAAAACAGATGCAATAGTTCAAAATCACACAAAAAGAGAAACAGGAACAGATGGATTTCCATAAAGAATAGAAAAATCTCTATGTTTATTTTCATTTGAAGCCAATGGAAGAAGTCCTAAAGGCATTGGAATAATTTAATTTTTAGAGCTGGTCTGGTTGACATTTTCTTTTGAACGCCAGATTAAATAACACAACTCAGCTAACAGCATCTTTGCTATAAATGCTATGGGGCTAAAGACCAGATAAGCAGCAGCATTTAAAGCCTTTTTTTCTCTATGCAAATAAGTACTGGTAAATACTATCAACACACACATATTTTGAGTATGATGAAAATAAAAAAATCGTTGACTCAAGTCCTAATCCTGATGGCAATGCCTGACATACATCAGCCTGAGAATATGAGATGATGATTCCAAAGATGTCCTAAAAGAGACAAATAGAAACCTGTAAACACATTTCTAACTAACTACATGCCATTACTCATGACTTGCAGCAGTGTTTGAATTTCTCAGTCAGGATCCCTTAACATGAAACATTGAACACACTGACATGACCATCAGGGTACTTGAACTTCTTCACCTGAAGGTTCCATTCTCAAACACAACAAATTTACAAGAATATCAGTTCCCATATTAAGATTAGACTGCAGGCCTCAAAATAATAAACAAAACTTTCAGAAAATACTCCAAAATTGATGGTTCCTCAATTCTTCACAGGGCAGCATCTAACACTGAAAATTTAGGTGCACATTTCCACCTTTATACATTTTTGTAATTTACAATTAAGTTGCATTATTTTAACTTCTGAAGTTTGCAATAATATAAAATTGCACACACAACTGAACAATATTTTCTGATTAAAAAAAAAAAAAAAGTTACCAAAAAAAAAAGAAAAAAAAAAAGGGGGATCAATAAAATCAATCAACCAACCAAAACCAGTAAAAAAACAGCTAGGCCTGAAAGAGATTTTGGGAATGTCAAGCAGAATGTCACAGCAGCACTGAGCTCACCTCTTTGGTTGCACCTGTGCTGTACATTTGCAGCTGGAACTGGAATATATCCAGCACCACATGTCTGATATAGGCCTGGACACTAATGAAGCCCTGAAGAAGCTGGTGGATATTCCATTGGGAAAACAGATCCATAAAGAGCCAGTTCCATGGAAAGGATCTCAATTTTATTACCATTTTTGAGTACAGACAAGTTTTATACTCTAATATGTCTGCAATAATGTCTGATGTATCTGACTTAAAGGACAGAATTGTAATAACGCTAGAAGAGTACAAAATTGCAGGAAGGACAATTTAAACTGAAGCTCTCAACATTAACATCCAGGTTTTGAGCATTCAAAAGTGAGCTATGAAACACCAGAAAATTGAGACCTTTGGTAAATGTCAACCAGGGGAAATGTGACTTAGATTATTAGAGAGTCAAAGAATATAATCCACAGTAGATCACTTCAGCCCTGGCTAATTACTAAAGGCACCAGTTCATTACACTGCTCTAAGTGTATCTAATTCAGTTTGCTCTGCAGTTCATCTATTATGTCTCTTTTATGTGTTCCTGCACTGGCTGTTGCCTTGTACAACCTGCTCTGATGGTGTTTCACAACTCCTGCCATTTCCACTCAGTAAATCCAGAAACCGTGACTGATATTTGCTCAGTTTCAAGCTGATCTCTAATGAGCAAGAACAAGAAGGGAGGAAAAAATAAAATTAAAAAATAATTTTTTTTAAAACCCCAAAAACCCAAAAAAACAACAAAAAACACCAAACCACAAACAAACAAACAAAAAAATACCCCAAACCTATGGGTGAGGGATAAACTCATGCTTGAAATCCAGGACTACATTTGAGCCATTTTCTGTAGTAAGTTAAGCAACTGGAGTTGTTTAATAGGAAACTATTGTCAGAGGTAAATAAAAGAACAAAGCTATTTAACATATGATCAGACCATTTAGAAGATATATTTCATTATAAAGAGCTACTGAAATTTATTCCCATGAGATTCTATTGGTTTTGAAATTTTACATGGATTCAAAACTTAAGTATATTCATATATTCAGAAGGGAAAAAAAAAAAAATCTCATTCAGGGTTAACAACTACAAGTATCCAAAATTTTTTAAGTCACAGACGACTGGGGAAGTATCTTAAAAGATCTTTTTTTAGTCATGTATTTTTTCTTGTTGTCTGTCCTGGACACCTTTTATTGACCAGTGCTGGTTATCTAAACCTTTGGTACAGCTTAATATGATCACTCAGGCAATTCCTACCCCTCATGTAGCAAATGTTCTGAGCACTACACTCAGGTTTTGCACAATTTGTACCTTTTCACTGAACAAGCATAATGTAGTAACAGCTACACATAGCTCACATACCTCTACAGCATTTAAAAATACTTTAAGGGCTTCAGAGCAGCAGCAAAACACTTATTAACAGAAATGAATATTTTAAGCTGGGACATTTGAAGTGCCAGTTCATGAAAATCTGTACTCCATATCAAAAAATATTTACTATCTATATCTGATTTTGCAGTAGTTAATAAAAACATTTCTTTAAGTGACCATAACAAATTTCTTTTACACAGTGCATGCCGTTCTTGTCACTTTTAAGGCCTGGAAATACAGCAACATAGTGGATATTAAAACTGACATGCTCCCATATTTTAAATAGTTCTCATCTGCTCATATTTTTTGTTTAATAGAGTTCTCAAAAGTCGTTCACAGCTAATTGATATTAGTTTTGAGTTTCAGAAGTAGGTATTAGAAGGAAAACTGAAAAAACAGCTTGCAGTAATTTTCAATACAATGAATCAAAAAATGCAGTGTGTGTGAAGACAGTGTATAAATTAAAAATTACTGAAAGGCACAAGAAACTGTGAGACAAATATGATCCGTGAGTGAAACAGGGCCCATTTTCTTCTGTTTGTGCAGGGGATGGACAGTCCAGCTCTCTCTAGAACATGTTCTCTCTAGAAGAGATGAACAAGAAAATCACACAACTTAAACTCACCCTTACAACAAAAAGAGAAGCCCAGGCTGTTCTGGAGTCATGCTGGTCGTGCTAGGAGGGAGCAGCCTCTGATGACAGCTTCAGAAACTTATCTAAAATCCAAGTTACCTGCAGCTGCTTGTTGATGCCCTTGGGCCACCAATACTCAGCCAACCTTCAGAATAAAACACAAAAATCAATGTTTCCTAAATCCACAAGTTGTCAATCACATGACTTGGTCCCAGTAGCACTCTTATCACACCAGTTTCAAACACGTCCCCAAATCCCACTACATTTTTTACACACTGGGATTATGGAGAATGGTGGGAGCCCCTAACCTAGGCAAGTCCTGGACAGACCCTTCCTTCCAAAGCCAGCTCTGTTTGCTTGTTTTGACTTCACAAGAACTGCTGAGGCACATTTCCAGTGAGATGATTTGTACCTGCTGGCAGGAGCTGGGTTGAGAGCTCGTGGTAACTCCCTGGCTCTGCACTGCCCAGATCTGCTCGCTGTGTGCCGGTGACGACAGGGTTCACAGGAATGTGATGGCAAGGGCTGACCAAGCTTTAACTTGGGCAAGGACACTAACAGGCTCCCTGAGCTGCTGGAAACCCCTACGTGTCTACACAGCTGATGCTCCTGCTCTTGGCCTCCTTTTTCATCTGTGTCAGCTCAAGGAGGGCAATCTGACATGTGCCTACTCGTTCTTCAGTACCACAGACCAACACACCACAGACATCTCTATGCAGCAGCAAATACATCAAGCCTCCTTGTGCCTCAGAGCCTCTTAATCCAAAGGAGAGATAAAAAACCTGAAAAACTCACTGCATGATACAGAGCAATACAGCAGAGTATTGGGTGTTATCACTTCCTCTCTCACTAGAGCTGACTTTCATGTCTGTGATCACTTTTCCTTCCTTTAAGCCCCAAACCTTCACACTAAAGAAGATAAGGAACTAAAAAACANCCTATTCTAGACCTTCTACACTACTAGCAAGCCAAATGAAACCATTGCTAGCTGTGCTGAAGCCCAAAGTCCAGCAGCACCAGGCAGTGAGCTCCATCTCCTGCCCAGCAAAACCACACATCGCAGAGGCATCCACTGGTGTGCCACCAGCACCACAAGTCTGGCCCCCTGCAGCCCTGTCTTTCCTGTGCCAAAGGCAGCTTACAAGTCCCCAGCACTCAGACTGCTTGCCCAGGGTGATGTCCCTGGAAATATCTCTGCAGCTGACACCTGGAAAAAAGCTGCATGGTTCAGGTGTCCCCCTCACACTTCACTCCAGTACATTAAGAACAAAGTACATCTTATCCTCATTAAACCTCCCCAGGAATAACAAAGACATCTTCACAACATGCCTGTTGTCTCCTTCATCTTCATCAAGTTGTCCATGTAGTCTGCAGGTAACTCACTGAGTTATTGATGGCTGTATACTAAATACAGCAGGATTGTTTGTCCTCCAGTCCTGCATTCAACAGAGTAGGCAAACCTCTGTTTTCTGAGGGCAAAACTGTTGAGATGATTAAATAAAGGCCTTTTATTAAAGCAAAATGCTAAAAAAAAACCACTGACAGCTGAGGGCTGTGCTGCAAAAATAAAGAAATGCTCAAACCCTGGCATTTGCACCAGATAGTTCTTTTACCTGTGATCTCAGTCCAAATACCACACTTTAGAGTAATTAGTTAATTGGGGTAATTTTTGCTAAAATATTACGAGGCTTATCCAACACCACATGAGATTAAAAAATTCATTTTCACAGCACTCAGAAAAAATAAACTACTTTCTAAACAAAAAGAAAAAACAACTGCTCAAGGTAGGTTCTGTGTATTAGAAAGAAAAGCAAAAAAGCTAAATAGAAAGAGATTAAAATAATTTGCAAGGAGTGTTTCATGCTACAACATCATCAGCAATACTTGGTGACCAAGGACGCATTTAAGTGGTGATGGAGGAACATTTGGCAGCGTGACGTTTGAAGTATTTTACACCTTTGAGCAAAATGCTACCCTGCATATTACCCTGATACACCAGCAGGTCTAATCAAAACATATTTAAAATATGGAATGAGCAGAAATGACTGGCTTTCTTTCAACACTTTTTTCTGTATCCAGTTGTATGTGCCAAAATGTTTATACTTTTTCCCACCACATCATGTTTGCAATCTGCTCCCCATGATCGTCCCTAAAACTGAATATTTGTGCCCCATTAGTTGATTTTTTGTTTTTTTTCTGGTTTTTTTTTTTTGGGGTTTTTTGTTTTTTTTTTTTTTTTTTTTTTTTTTTTTTTTTTTTTTAATCATAACCACCAAAACCTTATTTTAAGATTAACTTTCTGAAATAATAACCTTTAAAACTTTAGGGAAGCTATATATTTTGATCCACATAGGGAGAAGGGGTTTGGTTTAATGTCTTTTTTGATTTCAATGTCATCTTTGCCTTCATTTTTACTTTTGAAACAAATATAATATTTCCTTTCAAAATTGAAAACCCCAATAATTTGCTTTCCACAGGGTTTGTCTCCTTCAAAACAACTGCAATCTCACAAAATAGTTTTAGCGAGAAGATGATGGTGTTTGGGAGGAAATAATTTTGTGTTATTTTTTGCACAGTAATGAGCAGTTGCTCGGGGATTTCTACCTCCTGATTGGCATGTGCTAAGTCACTTAATGTGCAGAGGACACATGAGCTGGTGCATGTCCTATAAACTATGGAGCAATGCTGCCCTTCTCACTTGAAAAGTAGTCAAAAGTTACAAATCCTTACTTACCCAGGGTGGATATTTACCCACATATTTTTCTCCTGTCCTTCAGCTGCAAGACAGCTGCAGTTTTACTTCTACACTTCTGTGGACTGAGGGAAACTCAGCTGGAAAGCACTGAGTTTCCCAAAATGACTGCAATTACAGGTCAGAATTAGAAACTTACTGAGTATAGGTTGCCCTGAAGCTGCCATACCTGGATTTGGCACAGTTTTTGACTGATGGCACCTCCCAGTAGCAATGCTTACTGCTTTAAGGTAAAAGGTGAAGCAAATCTGCTGTCCTTCCATTTACCATTTTAGCGGGTCTAGGGAAAAAGCTTTTGACACATGGCCCCTTACAAAGCAATTGAATAAAGGTGCAATCTGTTAGAGGCATGTTACACCACGCTACTACCTGCAAAGGACAATTTTGTTTCTTTTCTTTTCTGATTTATGTGCTTGAATGAATGATCTCTCAGTGCTCAGAATTTTTATCAGAACTGTAAAACTGGGAATGCCAGCGGTCTTTGCTTGGCAGCACAGCCCTCGTTCATGAGCCCCAGTGCAGCTTTGAGATTTGTGACAGAAAACAAATGTTTCCAGTGACCTCTCCTCCCTGCCCATTCCTAAAGATGCTGCCTCTGCAGCCAGTGAGAGGTGAGGAGCTGCTCAAAAAAAAGCATCTGGCAGAGCAGGTGAAAGGCAAGAGGGCAGAGAGGAATGTGTGAAATAAATACAGCAGAAGGGTGGAGTGGAGGATAGGGGAGAGCTGAGCAGGCCGATGCTCAGATGCTCAGCAGGTCTGTCCAGATTCTCTCAGTCCTGGAAGTGAGCTGAGGCACAACCTCACTCAGCATTTCCCTGCTCCCCATACAAGAACTGTGGGCTGATGGAACCATAGGAATTGCAACCAGGGAAAAAAAAATCATAAAGCAGCTCTGAAGCAGCATTTCCCAAAACAAAAAAAAAAAAATTCCACCTTTTCTCAAAGGACATTTTTTTCTCCCTTCAGGCATCAAAAAGACAGATAAAAGGCAAAGGATGTTTTGAGAGCAATGCTGAGGAGGTGGGTTTAGACACTGGAGCTTGGAGCAGCCTGGGATAGTGGAAAGTGTTCCTACCCATGGCAGAAGTTGGGATGGGTGAGCTTTAAGGTCCCTTTCAGCCCAAACCAATCTGGGATCCCATAAGAGAGAGAGAAAAAAGACGGAATTTTGAGATCAAATTCACACCAAAGAAACTGCAAACTCTCTGACTCTCCCCCCATTAACTTTTAATTAACAAGCTTGAAACTAGTCAAGCTGGTGAGCAGGGAAAAACTTAAATACAAAATGAAGAAAGTTGGTTCAACACATTATTTCCTGATATCACCCAATCTCTAAACAGTCTTTTTTTTTAGCTGCAAAATAATTTGTACACCACCTCTTTCCTCTTCAAGAAAGTTTTCTAATTACAGGTAGATGCCACAAGACAATATTTGAATTAAGTTTAATTTATAAATTACCTTGAAGCAGGATTGTCTCTGGTGAATTTAAGACATTATCTAAATTTTCATGTTTTATCCACAGCTGTCAAGTGAGCAATTTCCCTACGTTGAAACATATATAAGGAAAAGTTCTAACCCTGAAGAGAAGGAAAAAAATTAATCAAAATCTCTGTCCTCAAGAAAAAAAGAAGCCTGGTGATACTCCCTTCCATCCCATGAAATTGTGATATATTACAGATCCAGACTGTACCCAGTGCTAAGCCTACAGTCTGGGTAACCCGATGGAACCATTCTGGGATGTGGATAACACCAGCGTGGCTCTGTAAAGGGACAGAGACTCTCTGAGAGGGCTCAGCCTCCTCCCAGACCATGCCAGCCATGGCTGAGTGCAGGGGAACTTTATTATCCCAGCTTTGCAGAGGCCGCCAAGCACAGAGTGAGCTGCCTGCAGTGCCAGAGCTCTGCCAAGGGCTCCTGTGTGCCCCAAGCCCAGTTTCACCACAGACCCAGCCTCTCTCATCCTGGGAGCTCCTGCCTGCCTGCGCAGGCTGGCTGAGCCCAGGTGCAGGACCTTGATTTCTCCTCCTCCTCCACACAGCCTTCACACAATTTCCAGTCTTTCCTTCTCAATGGAATGTTTGAGGCTGTTTCAGGCCAAGGAGATGCCTTCAGTTTTAGCTTCTATATTTTTCAGACTCGGCTATTTTAGTATAGTTCTGGGTTTCATATTGGGTGGTACTGAGATCTCTTCACAGGGTTGGCAGACAAAACAATTCCTTCCCTCTCTTGGGACCAAGGATGGGCAAAGCAGATTCCAGACCCAAGTATAAACAATGGTGAAGTGAAGAGAGAAAAACAAGGAGGATGGAGCTTCATAACCTGAAGGTGTAATTGGACAATTAGCTCCAATATGCTAATGGACCAAAACATAAAAATGTGAGGCCTCATGACCAAGTGTGCATTTTATGATCATTTTGGGTCTGTGTTGGGTGCAGCCCTGCCTGAGGTCTTGAACTGCCCACAGTGTATCCACTGAGATCTTTCAGTAAATCCCTATTTTATCATTTTGCTCTGTCTAGTCTCTGTTCCAGGTCAGCCTTCCAAGGCAGCACAGGGATAAGGCAATGGGCCCCTGCACCTACCAGGGCAGGCTGGCAATCCCAACTTGGGGAATGTGCACTTGGGTCTGTGCTCTCTGCTTTTACCTCTGTTAATCCCACTAACTATAATTTATGCCAGTAAATTGAATCCCTTGAAAAATCCCAAGAGCAACTCATACAAAAATTACTGTAGAGCTGCTTTAGGACTCCAACCCTGTGTGCAATGGTGTTACATATACATAAGGGTTGATATGAATGATTTAGCGGCTGACCAGGAATGAGACAAGCTGTCTCATCAGCATAGAAGACATAACAGTTTGGAGTTTAATGAAACCTTAAGAAGTAAATAAACATTTCCTGTGGGTGTATCATGAAACATTTACTCGTAACATAAATTAGCTTTCAAAAGAAAAATAAGTAAAATTGCTTATGAAGATAAAAATTAGAAAGATTCCTGCAAATCATTATATCACTGTGATCATCTGCAAATTTTACAATCCCAAAATCTTTTAAAATCCACTAGGTTTTTAGAAGCACATTTATCAGCCATTTTTTATCACAGTAGAAATGAAGACCTTGTGCTGACAAAGTCTGATAGAGTGAATCAATGGCAGAACTAAGTACTGAAATCCCCTGATTCTTACTGCAAATATTATTCCACATTACCAACATTATAACTGCCTTGCTTTCGTTACCAAATCTTAGCCCTAAAGTAACACCATTTCATCTCTGTAAACTTAGAATGAATAACCTTTTCTGCTATTTTAACTCTGTGGGATATTTCCTGTTTCTTGGAGGCAATGGCAAATTCTTTTGCATTCCTCAATTTTTAACTTAACAGTGCTCACCAACAAATTGTTTCACACACTGCAAAGCTCTGGGCACCATGCATTTCCCTGGTCTCTCCACCATTCCTGGGGCTTTTAATATAAAAAATGCATGAGCGTTTTGCACTCCCTGCCTTGCATTTCTGAGGTTAGACACCTGTAACAAAAAGTCTTCCTGAGACAAGGGCACCAATTTCCCCAGTTTCTAAGCTAAAAAGGGGACCAAAGCTGTGCAGCAATAGCTTAATTCCAGCTGGATCTTCCTCCCAAACTTGCACTTTGTAGGAGATTTTGTGGTAAGGGAACAATTCTTTACCCCATGCCCACCTTGGTGGCTAATTGCAATATGCATGGAGAAATAATTAACGAGTTTTTTGTTGGCACAAAGACCTGAATCTGGACACCCACACAATCCATCTGAAATTCGCTCAGTTTTGGTTGGTTTCTGTGTTTGGTTTTTTGTTTTTAATAATAAAACACTCCAAAAGGGGAATCTTTGATTTGATGGAGAACTGTTTAAAACCCACAATATCTAGTGTTTCTTTTGTAATATATTCACATACAGTGCTTTAAAGTGCTAAAAAACACTTGATGTGCTTCAAGGACTAGAAAACCTCTTTACTACAAATTCTCTGTATTGGAGAGGGCTGGCCTGTGTAATACATCACATTATGACTGGTGCACAAGTGAACAGACAACTACTTTTCAAAAGTTTATCATTTAAGTGCTAAAACATTACCATTCCATACAAACTCATTGCAAATGACACAAAATATAAGATCAAAACCAAATAAATATTTTATTCCATCAATGCTCATTCACAATTCAGATGAAGGAAACTGATATATTCCAACTTTAGTCTGACTGGCCTAAAAATGCAATAATGAAATGAGACCAGGGAAGTCTCAGGTGAGAGAGCAGCAGCATTCCCTGACATTCAAGTTTTCTCAGCACACAAGAAATTGGCTACTATTATCTACAGTGAGGTTGAAAAAAAAAAAAAAAAGGAAAAATATTAACTCAAGCAGTATAAACTCAATCATCTAAAAAGCTGTTGGATAGGACTTGAGATAACCAAGATGACTGAGATTTTGTTCTGGACAGCGTTAGACAGACAAAACAAATCTTGGCACCCATAATTACTGATGGTGCCTTTTGCTCACGAGGATTTCCCCAGTCAGTGAGTGGAACAGTGCTGGCAAGCTCCTCCCTGCAGCTCTCCCTCACATCTCTGCCAGGGTTTCTGCACCAGGCACGCTTCTCCAGGCTGTGGTAGCCTCTGCTTGGACATTTAGCATTGTCCCAAGCAGCTCGTTATTCTGATGCTCAGCTAAAATGAAAACAGGAGCTGCTCTACCCCCCC
>VWZN01013176.1:1068998-1088690 GCA_013396955.1 Regulus satrapa
AAAAAAAAAAAAAAACAACTCAGTGAGCATGGATACCTTTTGAAATATTTACCCTACATGAATATTAATTTGCTTTGAAATATTTACCTCAAATTGGAGAGGTATGCATGTGTTAAGAGTTGTTAAAGAAGGATTCAGGTATCCAACCCAAAGGGTTTGATGGCAGAGGAAGGTTTCACTGGACACAGAGGCAGTTATTGAATTTTCAGGACTAGTTAAAGTTCAAGACTCAAACAGAAACACATCTTGGAGACCAGAGAAAAGTTGTGAAGTCCAGAAAGAAAAAGCATCGAGGCTAAATAAGCAGAAGATGATATCAACTTTATGTAAACACACAGATTTCTATTATTAGGCCAATTTCAACTGTCCTGTCCCATTCTGAGCATCTCTGAACAGGGTTATCTTTCATAACCAGAAAGGAAAGCTGTAACTCTTGAAGTCCAAAGCCTTCTTACAGCATAGAGGATGTTGGTCTGACACACCAAAAGTGAGCTGCACTCCTGTATTCTGGGAAAAGGGTTACTTTTAACTTGTAACATGAGACAACAAAAAAGCCACTAAAGTTTCAAGTACCTACAGTTTGTAAACTACCAGTACTCTTCTCTTCCAGATACGAAGTTCATTGCTTTGAACCTATCCAAGCATAGGAAGGATGCTCACACTGTCCTTGACACCCTGCAGCAGCCAGGGTGTGTGAGAGACAGAGCAGCTCCAGAGCCCAGAACCCTCTGCTAAAGCTCAGAGCAATTACTTGGCTCTTTGCACACATCTGTCCCATCCTAAGCCTTTCCACAAAAGGATCTGCAGCTGTCCAAGTGTTTAGGGTGTGAATTCTCCAGTCCAGGTGGGAACCCTCCCAGAGCTGTGAGCCAGGTAGTTTTCTGCTCAGATCCAGACCTATTCCTGTATCCTGCACCTACCGTGCTCCTGTTTAGCAAATTGAAGGAAAAGCTGATGCTGTGGAACAGACAACAACTAAGGACATAGGTACCTCTTTTGGATTGGTCTTGAGGCCCACCTCCTTCAATAAGATAGCTTTTAACAGCCCTCAGCACTAAATACTTTAGGAGAAGCAGTACAATCTGTATTAGGCAGATAGCAGATAATCTTGCCTCAGAGTGGATCTCTTCTAAATTCTCAGCAGAAGCAGAGAAAAATCCTCAAACAGTAGACTTTAAAATCCTCAGGGTTAAATAAAATGGTTTTCAGGAAGCTCATAGGGTGAAAATAAATAAAAATATTTACCAAATAAAAATAGTTTTTATTTAAAAAACAGATTGTGTTGGGGGAGGGGAAGGAGGAGGGAGAGGGAAAATACATTACCTCTACTGATTAATGAGATCTACTGCTGATTTTCTATTGTACTGAGGGTAAGATAGAAAGGACTACTGAAAACTCTTTCCTTTAGTGCTGGTGTTTGTGTGTGCTGCATTGGTGTGTTGAGCATAAACATATCAAAGATATTTGAATTGTTAAAATCATACCCTAAGCCACTAGGAACTAGGAACTGATCAAGCACAGGAGCACAAATATCCAACTTATTCATGAGCAGAAAGATTTTTTTCTTCTCCCACAGATGCAATCAGAATCTAGCAAGACAACTAATTGTAACTTAATCTTGTCAATCCTGTGTGCAAAACCAATTTTAGGTATGGCTGGAAAATGTGTAGAAGGAATAACAACAGGGTATTTCTAGCCCCCTCGGGGATTTAAAAACCAGATTAGGTGGTATTAAATAAAGCACTAGAGCTATATTTGCTAAATCAAATAATTGGACTAATAAGGACATCTGGAAACGGTTGGTATCAAACAGCACTCAAGTTGTGTTTCATTCATGACCTCCCTGCATGGCTGAAACAGGGGCACTGCTCTTTGCAGCACCGGTGCCAAGTGCTGGACACTCCAGGGAAAGCTGGGGATAAAACTGGCAAATGTATCTAAGCATTAATAACAACACTGGTTCAAGGTCAGCACAGCATTTAATGAGAAGAGGTAGTTTTGTCTTTATCAGCATATTAAGAACTGCATTTAACTGTACTCTCACATTAGACTTGACGGTTGGTGCTGCTCAAGATCATTAAAACCTCTTGGTGCTCTCAGGCTTCTGGCAATTTAACCTCTCTGGTTGGATTTGCACTGTTTTGTTATTTTTGAGGGGGTGTGGTTTGCTTTTTNGTTGTTACTGTTAAAACAAGCTTTACTCAGTTCAGTTTTGCTGACTGATCTACCATAGCCAAAAACTTAAAATTTAAAACATCTCTTTCCATTCGGAGTTACCACAATTGCCAGATATTGCAAGATTAACCACTGGACTATTAAACAAGGACTCAAAGGACATGGGGACAGATCTGTTAATTAAAACCAAAAAAAGCTTGATATGTAACAACTATATTTCTCCCTCATAGACTGTATAAAATGCTACTAACTATTCTTTGGAGCCCATTTCTGAGGGCCTTTACAAAGGGAATAAAATATCCATGAAAGTAATACCAACAGAAGTCAACTGAATTGATAATAGAGCTGGCTTTTATACAATGGGATCTAAGAAGAAACTGATAAATTTTTTAAGCAACTAAATTTAATACAAGTAATTTAGAATACTTTTTTGTTCCTATATTGTTTTTTATAGTCTGAAATTTCTCCCTTTTCCTCACAAAAATAAAAAATAGGCACCTGTAAATAGCCTGAATTCTCACAAGTTTCATTGTCCTGGAGCACCTGACTGCTCCTTGACAACTTCTCTGTTAGTGTTCATAGGATTCTCTCTTTTTCTGCATAGAAAGGATCAGATATCCGGGTACAAGATCAGATTTCTTTTCTAAGAGAGCTAAACTCCCACAGATTACTTAATCCTGTCAGCAGCAACACTCAAGAGCATACAAAGAACTATTCTGCACCTTATTTTTACATTATCTCTCCCAACATCTAAACTAAGTTTATGCAAGGGGAGAAAATCTGAAAAATCCACAGACAAAAGGAAAAGTCATGTTCTGCACCACATTATAGTTCAAGTGTTGCTTGAAGATGATTCAGTCACCTTGAGTTTTGACTTTATGTTCTTTAGAATTTTCAAGGAGACTGCAGTCTACACTGAGACTCATTTCAAAAAATTCAACAGCTACTTCTAAAAAAAGATTTTAAAAATGCAACAAATGTTTCCCTGTTGGTAAAGCAGATCAGCCTTTCATAACATTACTTTATCCCATATGCCCAGCCTTGTCCAATTCATAATCCTCTCTTTGTTAGGTACAGGATAACATCTGCTCACATTGCCAAATTCCAGTGGGGCTCCTCTCCTGCAGCCCTCAGAGCCTGATGAAGAGCATGAACAGGTATCACTGCCGCAGGATCTGCTCAGCTACCTCCCACACACAGGGATAAACAACACCAACGTCTGAGCCCACAGACTTCTGGATCAAATCTACCTCCTGGTCTCAGCTTTGCTCAGTCGTTCCAATTTTGCCTGCACGTGCGGATGTTTCCCTTGCAAGCATGCTCTGTACTTCAGTGACACTCTGGGCTCTGCAGCACCAAAATAAAAGAGTGAGCAAAGGTGAGCATTTGTTCTCTCAGAATGTCAGGGATCCTGCCCGTGGCCACTCACAGCAGCCTGTCCTAGACTCTGACACCATGGAAAAGCACAGAAGGAAGGGAGTCTTATTGAGGCCTGTGACATGCAGTTTTCATTGGCAAGATACTGATGGGGTTTAAGAGATTTAACAATTTCCATAGCATGTGAATTATTCCTGTACACACTCAATTCACCTGTGAAAAGAGAGACACCATAACTGTACAGCCTAGAGAAACAGGCTGGATCAAACAATGTCAAAGAACATAGTATTGCTTAAGTAAAATTTAATGAAAAATATGAGCCTCAAGCTAAACACAGGAACCTGTTATCATCTCAAAAAAAATTGAATGCTAGGAGTTTAAACACAGTGAGGTAGAGATCTTCTGGTTGTTGTTTTTTTGTTTGTTTGGGTTTTTTTTTAATGTAAAAAAAAGACAGAAAAATGCAAAATCAGCGTCAAGTTGCATGAAAAGAAAAAGAAATTAAGAAGAAATCAATTCACTTCTTTCCTGTGGAAGAACAGGCCGGTAAGACAGAGATTTCAGTGAAGAATTGCATGGTGAAATCTTGGGGCAGCAGCCTTTTACTTGGGCTTGGTAGTAAAGAACTGTAATCTAAACAGTTGATTCCATTAACAAGTCTTCACCAAAACTGAACAGCTTGCAAAACCTCTGAGCTTCTATGTAAAATGACTAATGATAAAGAAAATTAGGTACTAGAGTAAAACAACAAAGTGAAGTGGTTGAAGCCTGGAAAGGCAAATATTGAGACTACTGACAGAAAAATAGAATTAATTTGAGATTATTTCAGCTTTTTTGCTGCCTCATATATACAAAGCCAGCCCCTTTGTCCATGTAGCCTTGACTGTGCACACAAGATCTATTAACTTCAACCCTTTACACTATATACTCACATTAACTTCAACAGGACATTTATCTCCACAGACATATCCTGGCAATAAAGATTGCAATTCAGAGTTCCGGAGTTCTGATGACTCCAATAATGTATGTATTAAGTTTAGGAGTGGTGTAATTCTTTGTAGGATTGGGAACCAATATTAAAATCTCTTTGAAAGAGACAGTTCCTTCCTGTGTTTTTATACCAGAGCCACGGTCTTTATTGCAGCTTTTACGAGCCACTATAATTCAAATTTCAACTTCCCTAGATTGCAGCTTTTTCTTTTTCCTATTTTACTTTTGCATTTCATTTCACATACCCTGCACAATCTACAGTGAATTTGAACGACCACATTTGCCATAACAAAGGAAAACAGAAAAGCAGCCTTGTCTGCAGTGGTGACCATTTCTGCTTGGATTGCCATTGATCCAGTGATGTTTTTTCACATCCATCCCTTGAGATTTATTCTTGAAAAAGCGATAACCAGTCAGAAGAGTTATCACCTTGTCTCCTTGTGGAAATGCATTCCCACCTGAGCCACAACTCATACAGCAAATATCAAGGCCAGCAGTGGAATATCTCTGAAACTAAAAGGTGAACATTTCACCTAATGACAAAACAAAATCCACAACAAAATCCCATTACATGTTTCTTGCGGAGATAGGTTTTTTCCTAATAATTTTTGCTCCAAAGGCAATTGGAATCCATGTTGCTCACACCTGCATAATGAAACAAATCAGACAAAAACTGCTCTTTCCTGTGGCCATTATTCACCCACAACTTGCATTATGGATCGCCACGTTTCAGCAATCAGCAATGTACTCTGTGTTGAACATTTGTTTCAAATGGAAATAGCTAAACCAAAATCAAAGGAAAGTGTTATGTCTTTGATGTAGTTCCATACATTCGTTATGCTGTGAGGGCTAAGGCTGCTAGACCCAGCTGATGTCAATGGATTGGTTAAATCCTCTTTCAGACATTGTGAAAGGAACAATTAAAATCCCTGTAGATATGGTCACAAACGCTTTAGTGATGCCCCATTTTTCCATCAGTTCCATTGCCTGGTTTGTTCCCATTGTGTTTTTGGGAGAAGGCCTAAAGAAAAGAGCTGAAACGAGAATCCAGAAAGGAGACAAAGTGAGCTCTTCCAAGGTAGATGGTAAATCACTGTGCCAAACTGGGGTACCTGGGCAAGGTGACTTACTCATTGCTTTTTCCTCCTGTGACCAAAAAACCAATACTACATGCTGTCTGTGGGAGGAAACACAACATTATCTGATTACTATATACCAAATGTGGGTGATGACTTCAGACAAATAAGTACATTTTTAAACTACTAATTAATTAGTCATTACTACTAAATTTGTAATTACATCATAGCTCACTTAAAACTTACAGACTAAGACCAAAATATTTGCCAGCTCATATCTGTCATAGCAAACATTAATGTTTTCCTGGGCAGAAGTAATGCAGAGCTTGGGAATCTGTAAACTCTGCAAAGGCAGACGAGCTCCTGTCAGGCACGCAGCATTATGGTGGGGTAGAAAAAAAATGAAAGAAAAAATCCCCCCAAAACAACAAAAACCCCAGCAAGCTGTGCACGCTATTCTAGGGGGGAAAAAAACCCAACAAAAAAACCCCACTCATACAAGTGTCATAAATGCGTATAATATGTAACCACAGGAAATAACTACCATATTTATCCATTCAGAAAGGAGAAAATGAAAGGAAGGAAAAGCTAATCCTGCACAAACTGACTCCTGCTAGAGCTGCTCTGGTTTTGTGCTGCCAGCTGCCAAAGCACAGCCCTGAAAGCTGGGTTTGACTTGGGCACATGAAGCCTATGCACACTGGAAAATGAAAAATGCCTTTCCCACAGGGCGCTGCATTCAGCATTCAGAGGGCTGGAAATGTTCCAGCTCCAGGGTGAGAATCACTCGTGATTCCTCAGAAAGGAGCTCCATAGGGGTATGTGATCTAATGAATGGTTTAGTTCAAGTTGATTAGGCTCCCCTGGTCATTCTGGAAAATGGCACCAGAATAAGGGGGAAACTCGAGCACATGAGCTACACAGCAAAACAGGAAGAAAAGTTAAAGCACATGAAGAAAAATAAATTAAAAAGTATTGTAGAGCTTTAAAACCATTTGCAACCAAGACAAAGGTTTTAAGGAGGTCAATATATCTAAATACAACTTCATTTTTTGTTTTGGCTCGTTTGGAACTTTTGTTTTTGTTGGATGAGTTCATTTGTTTGGTTTGAGTTGTGTGCCTTTTTAAAAAAAACCCAAAAAAACAAAAAAAACAAAAAAACAAAAAAACAAAAAAACTTCAGGGATATTTTGCTTCATTCCAACAGAGAAGCAGGCTGGTTTTGAGGTGTAAAAACCTTTCATACTTCCTCTACCATACAGCTCTTGTCTGAGTATCACATCACAGTGCTACAGAGCTTGGGATCTCACTAGAGCATCCAGTAAATGGATTAAATGGATCCCTTAAATGGAGTTGGTTTTGGTGCTTCATAATTCTATCCAGACAATCAATACACGCTGGCTTCTGACACAACTACTTCATTACAGAGTCTGCAACTGCTTTTGTACCAGGGCCATGTTACCTCACTCACTGAAGTGTTTCTGCAATTTAGGCATAGCTTGTTCGGAGGCTGCTGATCCTGGCCCACAGGCTGCAGCAAATCCTACCAGTAGCTCAAGTTTTCTCCACGAGTTTTGTACATTTAAAGCCAGAAATCACCGACCAACACTGGCAGGAGCTCAGTCAGGATCAGCTTGAAGGTTTGTATTGCCAAGGGTATTTTCTTGGTGGTTTTTTGTGCTGGTTTTTTGGTTGTTTTTGTTTGTTTGTGTTTTGGCTTTTTTGTTTCGTTGGTTGTTCTTTGTTTTTTTAAATAAAATTATTGCAGAAGAAAATAACTTACAGAAGAAATTAAAGAAACAATATTTTGAGTTTATGTGGTACTATGATCTATAATAAAATTTTAGAAGTGCCCTTGACATGGGAGCTGTTGAGCATACCATAACAGCCACATGCTTTCTCAAGAGTGATCAGCATGGTCTGATAAATACAAGTCCTTTACACACAGAAAGAATGAACTCAGGAAAACAGCTAGGCAAAAATAATAACCTTTAAGTTATGTACCCACAGGAGAAGTAAGGAGGAAAAAGACACCGTCTCTCAGATAGTTGAGAAACAATTTGTATTGCAGATCATTTGCAATACTTTGAAGAGAAGGTCATTTGGGCAATAGCTCTGTCAATGTATTGAAAGAATCAAGGTGAACAAAGAATGCTGTTTTGCTATTCTTGTAACGCACGGTTCTCCATTTGAAACTCCATCTGAAAAACATTCACTTGTACCTGTTCACAGCTAACACATCAGCAAAATCCTGTAATAATAAACAGCATGGAAGAGAAGATCAACTTCCCTCCCTTGAGAAACGTTTTTTGGTGGGTGCAGGGGAGGAGTCCCTTCAAAGGCTATTTAATACTTCAGTGCATTTATAATTTTGAAGAGGATTTCACTTCTAATTCTAACTTTGGAGCTACAGCTTTTTTCAAGCTGGGGGAGTTCTTGCATAGCTATAATCTCTGCTATCTATTTCATACAGCAATTTTGACTAGGCTACAACCTCAAGCCCTTTAAGAGCTGTGGCACTCAGGTGCCAATTGCTATTGCATAGTCTGAAAGCAAAGCTGGCTCACAAATGAGGAAGTAGATCCTGAGATCTACTGGAGACATTCTATGTGAGAATCTGGATTTGTACAAGCTCTACTGACTAATGCACACTGGAAAGATGCCTGTTTTTCTGGTTTGTGAGTTCTGAGTGTGTGCATGCCCACCAAGAAACAGCGTTTAGTGCTGAGCTCCCCTAGGTACTAAAACAACCACATCAATCAACCACCTGCTGCGTCAAACCTGGAAAAAGGAGTATTTCCATCTTCCCTTTCCAAACCCATTTTCTTCCCTGTGGCCACACCAAAGAAGAAAGCAGCCCTTTAAGTGTCATGTAGCACAAGGAATATCTCTCCTCCAAACATGGATTTATTCTATTATGGACATAAACAAGCTCCTAATGGTTATTACAGCACATTTTATCTAGCAAGTAGATAACTCAGGATCACCAGGTTAGTTACTATGGATCACAAAAGGGATTAATGTCTCTGGCCCTCCAGTCTGAATCCAGAAAGTAATATCTTCAATTAAGACAATTCTAACCAGAGAATCATAATGTAAGTCAGACTGGAGGGGACCCTCAAGATGTCTTCATGATCCAGTTTCCTGGTCAAAGCACAGGTAACTTTGTTGTTGGATAAAATTGTTCAGACTTGTTTCAGTTAAGTTCGAACTCCTCTGAGGATGAAGATAATTTCTAGGTTTACTGTATATCCTAATAAAACACAAAGTGTATAAACAACCAAGGGATTTTAACTAGAATTTATAATTCAAAAGGGTTTTTTCTATGTAGGATAAAAATCTTTTTGACTAAAAGATTCAACACTATCCCATACCTCATTTTAGGTGTCTGTATTGTGCTTTCAGTGATTAACAAAAGGAGAAAAAGAAAATAGCATCCTGTCTTAAGCTTCCAAATCTATGCACACCTCTAATAATCTTATTTAATCAGACTTACTTTATTTAGCCTTTTAAATACAATATTTACTACTATCACATAAATCAGAGGTATCTATTTTCCTTTTGCAACTAATCAGCAATTGGGTAAATCTGATGGAAGTAGGTTTGTCTTGCCATTTTTCTTTAGAAAATTATTTTTTAGACAAAGAAGTACATAACTTCTACCATGCCATGGGTCTCTTTTCTAGAAAATGGAAGAATGTCCTATCGAAGCTGCATAGAAATGATCCTATTATATGTGAACCGTTTAGAGCACAGTGGTTTCCTAACAATTAGAGCTTTATGTGTTTTGTTCACAGCTTATATAAAAATTCTCAATAGACTATTTGGCCTTGCCTTTTCCCACAGAAAGTTTGAAAAGACATTAGTAAAGATTCTTTATGGCATCTAATTTATTCTCTTGAAATTACCTGCAATTCCTTAGTAAAAGAGATGTTTTCAAATGAATTATCTCTCTGCCAATTACAACCTCTCTCATGTTGTGGCTCTGCAAGAGCACCAACATGACAACTTCTAGCTAGCAAAAAAAGGCAATTTTTAAAATTTTTCTTTTTTTTTTTTTTCTTCTTTTCTTATGGCAGTTTGATTTTGTTTCTAAATTCTAAATTCACAAGTCAGCCTTTGTGAACTGTACTCAGAACTCAGGTAGAAGTGCTTTGTTTTACAGTGCTCTGTAATACACCTTTGAAGACCACAGAAGCATGGAAATAGGGGGATGGTAGTGATCTCTCTCCCATAAAGCAGCTAATTACATGATCATCTTGAACTCTCTGAAGTCTATTACTGTAATTACTGCAACTGTTGTGTTGTCATATTTCATTTGGAACAAAACTGTAGCGTGAGAGAAAACTGTCAAATGTGGTGCTCCAGACTTCTCCCACTTTACAGACACGTGTTTAAAATGAAGGCTGTGTCCAGCCCCTAAAGTGCCCGTGAGCCTGAGAGCCTTGTGGCAGTGGCCCTGCTGATGGGAACCCCTGGGAAATGGAATAATTCAGCGCTGGGACAAGACCCACCTGCAGTGCCTCAGAACCAGCCCCAGCAGCACAGAGAGCGCAGCAGAGGAGGCAGCTCTGCCCAGCAGGCAGCCTGAGAGCCCACTTCACTTTGCTCCCAACTCCCCTGCAGCAAGAGCAGCTTTACACAGAGTCACCTCACCCACTGCCTTCCTCACCCTGCTGCCAGAGCCCAGTGCTAACAGGACAAACTCAGCCACCACTGCAGGCAGCCACATACCCCCAAACCAGAAAATCCCACTGGAGAGAAACTTCTCCGTCCTCGAGAGGTTTTCAGAAGTTTTCCTGGCTTAAAACAAAGCTTGAATAAGAAAAACATTATAATACAAGGTTAAGCTCAGCTTCATTCTGATGGAACTATTTATCTGTCATACGAAGATAGGTATATTCTCCATGGACTGCTTTTTTTAAGGGCACATACACAAGCCATTTTCTCACAACAGTGAGGATGTACAAATAAATCTCTTATAGGCAAGTAATAGGGAATATTTCAGCTCCAGATGACTACACTTGACTATTTCCCAACCTTCAGGAAAGCCAGTGAATGTCTAAAAGTATTAGCACTTTGAAAAGAACAAAGAGAAAGAAGTTTACAAAACACAGCAGTAACAACCTCTGCATTAGCCCTGTGTTCTAACTTCAAACACAAGCTTTTCTAATACTCATTACCACACAAAATGTGCCACACTCTATTGCAATTCTGAGTTTTGCTTCCTTGAAACAGGATACAGATGGTGAGATAGGCAGTATTTTTTTTTTCTGTGCTTTAAGGTGCCATAAATATTTAAGCCTCTCTCCTGTAACTGCCTACCTCAGGAAAGGCTGAGCAGATTCTCCAAGGAGCAATACTGAAACAGACAAACTGTGAGCCCTGCTGCGGGACCTGCAAGCTGCATTTTGATTTTAACACAACTGTGGTCACTAGAAGTTTGCTGGGACAATATACACAGGGCCTGGCAACAATTCTTTGAAAAAACTCTTGCACAGAGCATCCTCTGTGCCACATCAAGCCTTCTAAGCACCAAACCTTATTGAGATATAACACAACCTCCCAGAGCGACTGTGTCAGACCAGCACAGGCTACACCAAGACAGACACTTGGATTTGACACCGTTCACTTTCAGCCTGTCAGACCTACCCCAGTCAATGTAAAGAGGGAGCAGGGCTAAAACCCTTCTCGTGTCACAGTTCACTTATTCCCTGTCTCCAAGTGCAGCAGGTGTGTCAGCCAAGCAGGATGAGGCAATAGATTCCAGCAGGGCTTTACTTGCAGATGACATCATCCTAGACTAATGAAGAACATTGTTTTGCAAGGAATTATGGAGAAACCTCAAAATTATTAGGTTGTTTGGTTTTTTTTTGGTTTTTTTTTTGTGCTGACATCAAGTGCCTCCAGATTTCATGCTTAATATCTCAAAGATGACATAAGATATTGAGAAAAAAAATCAGAATCATGCAAATTAACAAAATCTGTCTGCGGTGTTAAATGAGGTACACAGCAGTACCACTTTTCCCAAGAAAATTCAGGAACTTCATCTGGCTTTTTTTACTACTTCCTGGAGACACTGGCAGTAGAAGGGCTCCTTTTTTGGTAGCGTTTTTGTTCTTTTCCTTATGACTCTTTTGACATTCCCTAACTGCTAAAGGGAGCATGTGAACAGATCTGATGTGATCAGATTTTATCATGATATGCATTATATAATAAATAGTTTTCATTCCATAGAGTTAAATGTATTCCATGTTCTCACAATGCCTACTTAATAGTTTTGGGACTGTGCCTGTGTGTTTCCCTTAGAAGAGAAAAGCAGAATGCACTACACCATTTTTTGTCCTCCTGGATCTAATTATTCTCTAATTTAAATGCAAAGGCCAATCCAGGTTGCTCTTGAGACACTGTGGGACTCTATTAGGATCTTTTACATTAAGACTTTTTATGATAATGATTATATGATAAAGAGCATCTGGAGTCTAACACAATATTAACCCCATTCCTTAAAGGTGTAACCCTATTTTTTCCCAATTTAACACTCACCTTGGCTGCACTTACACAGCCTAGCTTAAGGGAACGGGATTTTTCCTTCCAAGGAACCTGTATCAGTTATGACAATACCAGAAAAGCCTGGTGCGGGGACAACACCAACTTTAACATCCATTACATACATACACAACATACAAAGTTCTGCATCTTCAGATCACTTGAGCTAATTCCCTGCTGTTCCAGCACCTTCTACACAGACATGACTTCCTATTTTGCTTATGCAATTTGAAAACTAATATCATTGAAACCTTGGGACAGTGCCAAAGAGAATTCCCCAGCACAGGTTACACTGCAGCCCTCCCTAAAACCTGCAGGCCAAGCAGGAAGAGAGACACTGAGGAGAATTGTGCCAGGCTGCAAAGGCACAGAGCAGAGCATCCTTTGTGGGAACCTTCCAGCTGTCCTGAGGAAAGCTGAGCATACCACAACCTCTGAAACCAGGGGGACAGGTAGGACATGGGAAAGGTGAGGTCCTGCCTTCATTAAGCACATTCCCCTGAGTCTGAGATCTTGAAGACCACACTTGACTATCAGTTTGAGCTTTCACTCTGCTGCATCATATTACAATTCAAGGGAAACAGGTTCTGCTACAGTAAGAACAATCTCAATTCTTTATTTATACGTAGGAAGAGACCCAGAATTATGAAAACGTTATGATCTTCTTCTGCACACAAGTAGCTAACAGATAAAGAATCAAAATATTCAAAGAAGGCAATGAAAGACAAAATCCAAGATTTTCACCTGCAGTTTTTAGAGACCCAAAGGTCAATTTATCCACAATTTGCTTCTTTCTATAATTCTGTCATATATTTCAAGCCACTGCACAGGTATCTATCCATGTACCTACCCAATTAACAGAGATAAGCACTTAGAAGATAAGTTTTAAAAGATATTACTTCAAAAAGAGCTTGAAACACACAGTTTTTACTCTAGATAGTTAAAAAATACTAACTCCATTCCTTACTCTTTTTTTCAAGTACAGTATGAACTTTTTGTTTCTCTTTTTGATAAAATATTAAACATATATGTGAAGGAAAGTATCAGGAGTATCAAAACACATTAAGAATTTCTTTTTCCTAATCATTAGATTATACAACTTTAATAACTTTGTTACACCGCCACACTACTGCAACTGCACCATATCTGTAAAGAAACCAGCAGGCTAAAGGAACAACAAAGCCAACCTTCATTTTCCATGCTGAGCTATTTGTTAAAACACTTCATCTGTGCCTTTTTGTTTTACCACTAACTCAGCAAACCACACATCTCTACCCTACCTGTTACACTGACATAAACTTATCACAAACACAACAATGCCACTGATTGCTAAGTACAGTGTCCCTACAGGAAAGCAAAATGTCTCGCTCATCGCTGTAGCTCTAAAATGAGCTCTAGAGCCCACAGGCTACACTACAAGAAAAAGGACACTTCCCACTCTGAGACAGAGCTTCAATCTATAATTAATGTACTCATAAATGCCTCATTATTTCTAGACAGACTTGCAGAAGATATTTTAACTGCACATTCCTAACCAAATAGAGCCTCTTAGCCACCAAACTGAAGCACAATAGCAAGAAACTTCTGTCCTCGGTCTTCTGGAGCTGAAAATGCTCACAGAGGCCACCCGTAACAAAGGAGCCAAGCTGAGCACTTCCTGCTATGAGTCTCTTGTCTCATGGTGCCTTTTCTAATTCTCTTGATGTAAAACTAATTCACACAGTCTCAGGTTCATGTTCCATATTTTTACTTCTTCAGTTCAGCGAGTGAAACCAGTAGTACCCATTCTGGTTATTTTCCTAATGTTTGTGAGGCTGTTCATACACTTCCCAAGAAATTACATGTAACTAGGGAGAAGCAAGACCAGGACCTCTTAGGAATGTTTTCAGAGGTTGAAAGCTATCACATGGGACCAAAGACTACAAAAGATTAATAAAATAAAATATAAATTCTGGTATGTTTTCACTTAAGTCAGCAGAATAAATTTTATTTGTTCATAGGTCTAAATTTACTCAGTTTAGAGTATTTCCATAGTCCAAGACAGTAACAGGAAAGGAAAAAAACTGCAAGCATCCTGACAATACCTGACCATCATTTAAATGCAGTCATTCTCTAGAGAAATTAATGTAGCCTCAAGAAAAACAAGAGTGCTCAAATTTATGTTATAGGCATTCTTTGTTTTCCAAAGTCAGAGCAGACCATTAAATGTGACTCTATAAAACCAATATCCAAACTTTCATTGCTTCTTAAAGAACAAGGATGGAATTTTGCACTGGAAAAGGAAAAAGAAACCACCTTTATACCTTCCAATTTTTCATTCCACTAGATGTCAAAACGAATATAAAAATCTTCCAGAAGCCAGTTTTAACATATAACTAAATTGAACCCCTGGGGATAGAAGTAGGCCAAGGACCAGAATTATTAGTTTTATATTTCGTTAAATCATATTTTTAATAGGATTTCCTGACACTGAAAATTTGGATTCTTAGATATGCTTTATGTGTGACTTGTCTGTTCACTATGATATTTACATAAACTACTATTAAAAAAAAAATTAGAAACACTAGAATAAGTAATTGATCTATGATTTATACTGTACTAACAGACCAGTCTTTATAAAGATTGTAAGGAATATTGCCCATTTTTCTCAGTAGGTCCATTATAATCCAGACTAAGGATTTTCTCAGCTATAGTTATAGACAATCTACTTCCCTGCATTGTCCAGGAGTTGGTTGATACTCTTTGACAGCACCCCTTGGATTGATGAAACATCTGACACAAGCAAAACAGATCTAGTTAATTAAACCAACTGTTTCCTGACTTTGTGTTTATTGTTGTTTTCATACTTGCAGGATGGACTACGTATCTTCACAAGACAAAACAAAACTATGTTTGAGTAATTTTGGTTCAGGAGTTTTGACTGGAGAAAAACTGGAGTCAGAATGTCAGCTCTTTCATGCAGAATTCAAAATTGCCAGTGCAAGGCTTCTAAAGTTCTTTATATGGTATGGTGATATTCTCAGGCAGACAATCTCAGAGAATTTCAGATATTCTTTTACTTGAAATGCTCATTATTTTTAATGTTATCTTTTTCAACAGTTTGTTCTTTCCTGCATACAATAAACTTCAAGGTCATCTAATTTAAGAATCAGCTGTCAATATTCTTGAAAAATTTAAGAAGCTTTTTTTTTTTGTGTCTTTACCTTAATCCTGCCTGTGTAGGGAAGAACAACAAAACCTCGAGAGCAACTTCCCAAAGGAAAGAAAAGCAAAAAACAACGACAAGTGCAGCAAAAGGTAGAGCCTCTGGCTCAGCGTCTGGTACATCCTTCAGGCAATCAAGGAAAATCTGCATTCCAGTGCCACGTGTGTGACTGGGGACAGCCAAGCACAGCAATGACTTCCTCTGCCAGTCAAGGTAAGAGGCAGTTCAAAGAGAAATCTTTTTCCAGTTCCACACCATTAGGAGTGGGGCCAGTGACAGGCTTAGTTTTTCCAGTGCCCTGCACAAGGCATTCTCCAGGGTTTGTTATTTCTGAGAGTTCCACATCACATGTGGCACATGGAAACAGATTTTTAGGTTGGAAAGAGGCAAGATCAACACCACATTGGGGGCTAAATCTAAGTCAATCTTTAAGAAGTGATTGTACTATATTAAAGGTAGATCCAAAAGTATTTGTTTGTGGTTTTTAGCAAGTTACCATTTGATTTCACAGGGTCAGACCTCAGAATTTCAAGACAATCCCTCTCTCATGCTCCCGTCACCATGACCCTTCACAGCCCACAACCTTCTGGGAAAATGATCACAGAATCACAGATTCATTCCAGTTGGAAAAGCCCTCTGAGACCACAAGCCCAGCTGTTCCCCCAGCACTGCCAAGGCCACCACAAACCCACATCTCACCCTGCAGGGATGATAACTCCACCACTTCTCTGAGCAGCCTGTGCCAACGATTGATAACCCTCTTCAGTGAGGAAATATTTCCTAATAGCCAATCTAAACCTCCCGAGACAAATCTTCAGGCCATTTCCTTTTGTCCTATCACTTGGCACAATAGTCAGACCTACACCTCTTGTCAGGGAGCTTTGGGGAGTGATGAGGTCTCCAACAGCCACCTTTTCTCCCAGCCAGCTCAGCGACTCCTCATCAAACTTGTGCTCTTGACCCTTCACCAGCATTTCACCATTTCTCTTATGTAACAAGGAACCCTGGAACAAGGCACATACTTATTAAGGCCAAAAGAGATCATTAGACCATTTTAACTTGACCTTTCATAAGCCATGTCAAATATTTTTTCACCAGTTGCTCCTGCACTGGTATTTAATAACTTGGTTTTGATTAAAACAGGTCATCTAGTAGGTACACACAAGGAAAAAAACTGACCAGCTCACCAGCTCTATGAAGTGATAGTAGTGCTTGAACAGTTTGTGAGCCTTGTTATTACAGCTATGATTTATTTCTAGTCAGAGTCTTTCCAGTTTTAATGACAACTCCAGTTTCCGTGGCTCTGTGTTGCAGTGAGTGCAAGTAGAGGTTTTCAAAACACAAATTCATTTAGGACAGCAAAGTAAACACTACTGCTATAAAATTGAACATCTTTTGATGTGTGGTTAAAGGTTCCAGTGGACTGGAGCAGCTTTGGGTAGAGGCAGTACAACTCCTGGCATTTTCATTTCTTCCTACATGGGCTTACACCTGTGTATGGCAAATGCCTGATGATTCCTCTAAGGAAAGAGCCTGAACGTGCATGCACAGCCCCTCTACACAAAGCACAGCTTCTGCTTGTGGACACCATCAGTCTGATACTACAGGTTCCAGCAATTCATGCTGTGGGACATTTCCAAATCTGCTGGAGACCATCACACAGACCCATTCCCATTGCCCAATAATCCTATCAGAACTACCCTCTAACAATACTACAGCAAACCTGTTGTTGTTTGGTCTTGCCTTTATTAGACCTTAAAATACAAAAAAAATTTGTGCATTAAGAAAATGTTCTTCTTTGTATTTTGTTTATTCAACTTTAAAATAAATGAAAACCAGGTTAGAGCAGTGTGGTGCACTCCTTTATTTTCTGATTGGGCAGCTATTTTTACAGCTAAGACTTTTATTTCACATTAGCACATGGAGAACAGCTCTCATGCAGCCAATGCTCTGAAAAATTGGGTAACAATTTTTTTTGGTCAGGCATGGTCAGGAAAAGGCCAAAACCAAAAATGGTTGCACATTTACTATATGAGGGTTTAGCACTTGTGGGTGTGCCTTTCCACACCAATGGTAGGAAAAAGGGCTAACAAGCAGCAATTGTGTAAAGGAAGTACTTGCAGTTAATAATGTTCCATAAAGACCATGCACAAGGTTTTAGGCAAAGGAAGGTTTTGTAGATTAGAGCTAAATACCCAAAAACCTAGAAACTTTCTTTCAGCACGTCTAAAATTAAAAACAACAACAACAACAACAAAAAAAAAAACCAAAACAAACAAACAAACAAAAAAAAAGAAAACAAAACAACAAAAAAAAAACCACCCAACAGCAAGTTCATGAACTTCTTTTCCTCAGTGAAACTAGCAGATGGTTCATCCAGTGGCATAGCAGCTATTTACCTTTCCTTTATGGAAACAGTGGCTGACAAGTTCTCCCAAAGCTGAACAGCTGCACCTCAGCTGCCTCTCACCCACTAGTTAGACTGGCACAGGGGACCAATGATCAGAGATGTGATCAAAGACCTATTGGAACATCCACAGAGCTTTCCTACAGACATCTGACAGGTTTACTCCAGGTACCAAAAAAAGGAGTGCTAGCAGAAGTAATTGTCCTCCCCAAGCTAAAGAGTCACCACCAAAGCACTATGGAGTGGAAGATTAAAGAGGACAGCAGAGGACTTTCCTAGAAGGTCCAGGGAACAGCAAAATCTGTGAGAAAGAAATCTAGTCAAAAGGAAAATGTTTGTTTGACACAGGGAGTAGAAGAAGAATCATTGAACTTGCTTGAACCAATTTCTCAGTGCTAACAAACTATACTCAGGAAACAAAGATTTATGGATATCATGGACATCCAAAGGAAATAGGGTTTGATTGGACATTCAGAGGACCTGTGAGCACACCACTTCTCCCTGACATTTTCTTGTCGTGTAAGACTTGTATTGACAGAGAACTCCTGACTGGTAACCCATTTCACTCCTTCTTTATCTTTAAAATCAGGAAGTTTGCCCAACCTCTGGGCTGATACCTCTTGCAAAAATTTACTGCTTTGCCACCCAGACTCTTCCTTTCTCTTTCCAGCACCTTGTTATCTGTTTTAACACTGTTCTTATGTACCCTTCAGACTTAATAGTTGGAAATAAAAACAGTCCTTGATTTCCCAAACAAGCTCCCATAAAGGCAACTCAGCATTCTGCTACAACACATGTGGCCCAGCAAATAAATAAATAATAAAGACCTTGGCCCAGCCATGTTTCCTGGTGATTCTGCAGGGACATGATGCCCCCATGCACCTTGGAGGGTGATGTTTTATCGTGGCATCAGGCATGCGACTCAGAATTATTGATAACAACAAGACGCTAAAGCCTGGAAATGTCTGTGACACCAATGCGTGCCCTTCACACTTGGCTCTGCTGGCTTTGTCCTGTCCTTTTGCTTGAGCATGAACAACAAAACACAAAAGGTCTTTTCTGCTCACCCCCCCCCAGCAGGGGCTACAAGCAAACCCTGCTCCCTCCTTGCCCTCCTCTTCCTCCTGTCTGATCCCACAGGGCAGGAGTACATTCCCCCAGCTCCCGGGTAATGAGGGAACCCTCAATGAGGGACCCAGGGAGAAGCTGTGATTGCTGGGAGGTGGCTCCACTGAGCTGGCACCAAAACCTTGAGTTATTCAAATGCTTTGTCCATCAGTACCTGACATCACCTCATTTTCCTCTCTCTTTAACAGCAACAATGTCAAACTCCCCATTGCTTAAAATATTCCCAGAGCTTGCAGAATTACCAAAAAATGTCTCTGACTGAATGTCACTACTAGATTATTCATTCTACAGTTTTGAAAAAAATATAAAAAACCCCTTTTGACCAAAATCAACGCCTTTTTTTTCCTTTTCATATTTGCATCTAAAAATGTCATTGAAAATAGCATTTGTTTTCTGCTTCTCATGTTTGTTTGCTCTTTCACTTAAGATCTTATTTCCATTTCACCTTCTATCATGATGGACGTTAAAATGTGGCCTGAGGTAAAATTTAATATGCACAATAAAATTTACCATGTACCTGAACAAAAAGTCACTGCACCAAAAACGGTCCAGTCCAGCAGTTTTCTAAATGATGTAGGAGAAAAATAATGGGGCAGAGGAGCAGAAGCCTGACCCTATTCCCATAAGACTGTAAGATTTATCACCTACATAAGCAGAATGCTACAGAAAAGAGATCTATTGACCACAGCAATAACTCACAGCCCAGTAAAGCTAGCTGAGATGCTAGGCTGGTATTTGCTGATAGTACCTTTATTATGTGGCACTCAAATTTTTTTTTTTTTTTT
>VWZN01013176.1:1097097-1107302 GCA_013396955.1 Regulus satrapa
TTTGTTGGTTGTTGGGGGGGGGGGTGGTTTAAATTAATTGAAGCCACGTCTACATCCAGCAGCTTTACAAAACAAAGAGGATTTTTTTGTTTTTTTAAGCAAGGCAGGAAGTACAGGGAGGTGGATGGGATGCTTGTGGCTTGTTTTAGATTGACAGTTGTTTTAAGGGATGGAGGAAGAAAAGAAAAATGGGAAATAAAAGAGAAAGGAAAAACACAGAAGAAAATAAGTTAATAAAATTTAACAAAACAAGGAAAGAAAAAGAAGTTAGAAGGTAGAAAGAAGGAAGATTTTTTTTTTTTTTTTAAAGGGAGCCAGGTATAGAATTAATTACCAAGCCCTAGAGATGATAGGGAAGGCAGCTCAGGAATAACAGAGGGTACAAAGAACATTTCTTTCCCCCCATTTTACTTTTTAGTAAAATCTGAATTGTAAGATTCACTCGAGAACCTTAATATTGCATAATGGGCCCCCTAAACTTCTCTAATGGAAGCTGTGGGCTTTGCAAAACAATAACAGTTAAATTCTCACTCTTTTACTTTCTTTTCATTGTGATTTAATTTTCTTGGCTTCTTATCTTAATTTTGTGTGAGAAAGTTTCTAAACTTTCAGTATAACCTGCTTTTATGAAGAGAGAACTTGAAAAAGACAAACCATAAATTCACAAAGAAATAAGTTTAACAAACTTTTCTGCGTACAAATACCTAAACTCTTTTATGCCAGTCTCTTTAAAAATACATGTCTGAAATGCCCCTGTTGTAGAGGGGGCCAGATAAGGTGAGAAAGCAGCAGGTGCACAGAGAGTGCTCTGCCAGTCCTGGCTCACACAGTGCAGAGAGAAATGAAGTAATCCTGCCTGGATTCATCAGCATTTAACCAAAACCTTCCTTTCCCCTCCCATCAATTAAAAGATTTGCAGAAAGCAGCAGAGAGGAAAAGGTAATAAGTTGAAAAGTGGTGAGGGAACCGGAGGGTCACATCAATAAAGACAAATTTTTGTAACAATTGTCTTTGCTCCAGAATGAACAGAGAAGCACAAAGAATCTGCTTTCTCCAGCCATGCTGAGGAGCTGTGTTAAATCTCTGATGAGACAAAGATTTCCTTTAAACTTTTATAGGAATGAGAAGGTCTTCACTAATGAGAGTTTAAGGGAATTTCTTAAATCTAAAGTGAAGGATACCAGGAGTTGAACATAACCTGAGGGTTTTCCTGTACATGTTCGCTAATATTACAAAGAGCTTTCAGAAAACCCTCTGAAGATCCTGTTTCCTGCAGGAAGAAAAAGAAACAGGGCAGAAAGGCTTCAGGGAGCTGAAAAGGAAAGAGTATGGCAGTAAAGGTACACACACAGTGTGTCGTTAGAGGAGGGAGAGCCGTCCCAATGCCACGGTATAATTCCGGCATCTAGGAGGTAATTTGAAATGATTAAAAAAGTTCTGTCCTTGCCCCTTCCTACAGCAAACTGTTCAGGCTTACAGAACCATGCACCCTGAACAGAAATACTGTACTTTAACGGGGAGAGCAGCTCCACTCATGGACAGTTCTTGTGAAAACCCACAAAGGTTCATTTCACCACCCATAACCCTACCCAGGCCTTTTGGGATTGTGCCCAAGGAAGAGCTGTGGCAGTACACAAGAGGATTTTTTCCCCTCTTCCAGAGAGGCCAGAGTCTTCTGTCCTAGTGCAATGAAGAGCAAAACAATCCCCATTCACACCTAGATGGCAAGCGAGCTGTTTGACACTGCTAACTGAAGAGACTCCCTTTGGAGATGGGGAACATAAAACCCACAACACCCATTGGATCACTTTCAAGGTATAATTTTTTCCCCATTTTTGAGGGCCATATCTCTTAATACAGCAGACCTGCACTGTGCTTATCCTCCTGGGTCTCCCCTGTTGCAGGGGCAATTGTAGTATGTCAGAACATGAAAACTCTAAGTTGTACCTACTCCAAGAACTATTGCTGAGGGGAAGAAAAGCAAAATAAAAGAAACCCCAAAAGCCCCGACAACTATGCCAGATGTGCCTGCCTTTATTGTATTCAACGGAAACACTGTTTTCTAAATAGCACATTGCTCTAAAGCACAGACAGAGGGAAGATTTAACCTTTGTATAAATGGAGAGCAGTCAAGGGCAATAAAAGCTCATGTCAGGTATGAGAGGCTTATCGATGCTGACAGGGGGAGGAATGAGGAGTCGGAGCACTTGCTCCCGAGCACGAGGTGTCAGCCTCACCGAGACCTTTACAAAGCTCTGCTCTGCTTCTGTTTCATTACAGAAAGCTCCTTTTATGCTGGAAGACCTGCCAGGGAAGGGGAGCCACCTCTCCAAATCCCGGGGAAGGCAGTAGCTCACCCTTCCAAAACAAGGAGGCTGAAGTGGGACATGCTGCTGTGCCAGCTGCCGTAGCTCAGGACCCCACCAGGGCAGCACTTAAAGGTTTTCTTTGGAAGACAAAGCATTCACTCAGCAGCTTCTGGGGTCTGCAGAGAGTCAGTGAGAGGTCTGCTCCAATGTATGGGAGTATCACTGGGGCAGTACACAAAAGGATGGGCCATGGACACAGAACATATGCAAGAAATCCTCACAGAGGTAGAAAACTGACATGAAGGGAACAAAACGGCAGCCAGGTGAATGAACAGCTACCAGAAATAAAGCATCTGAAGGGTTGCTGGGTCCAGTTGGTCCTGAAAGCTTCATAATTGTCCTTAAAGAAACACAAGTTTAGTGCAAGAACTTTAAAGATCAGCTGAACAGAAGGTTACATCTGGAATAAAGTCAAAAGAACAGCTGGGGAACTGAGTGGCATGTGGGAGAGGGAGAGAAAAACTTTCAACATAGTGAACTTATTAAAAAAGCCACCAAAACCTCCATAAATATATTTTTTTAAACATTGAGGGGACACGAATAAAGTATTTTCCTTTAGAAATTAGGGTGAAGAGGTCACAAAGGGAAAGAGCATCCTTCCAGGAGCACCCTGTGCAGCAGCTGAAGGGAGCACTGTAGCAGAGGAGCAATGGTGGATGAGCAATTTGAATTATCTCAGGGGCTTTCTGAGGCCAGGCTTCTCCCCTCATCACTGGCTCTTCTCCTTCCTTTGGCCTGAGCTTTCCTAAGCCCCAAGTCAGTGGTTGACACAAGGCTAAATTATAAAAATAAAGCTGTCTCCAGTGTTTTCACTCCACACAGACACTCAGTTCTAGAGCCTCTTAGCATCTACAGTTCAGCTCTGCTACTTATCCTGAGTCACATTTAAAGTTTTGTTTCTCCTTAACAAAAACTCTATTTTTCTTGTCAGAAAACAGGAATAAAGTGGGGGTTTTTTTCAATATTCAAATAGCAGCACAAGTGTTGTAGCTTAAGAAAAAAATATTAAGCACTTGGAATAGTATTAGTTGCTGGGAGGACTGCATTTGTGGATGGTTTGTTATTATGTTACATGAGTTGCAGAAAGCTGCTCCAGTGAATATTTGTACTTGTGCAATCTTATTTGCTCTGTATATAGTGGCTCTTGCAACGTGGGCATTTGTACAGCCTTTGTATTTTACATGACTTCCCAAGAGGAGAAGCAGTAGTGAAACCAATAAAGCAGGCAATAAAGCAGCATTAATAATGTATGCAGAGCTACATATGTCTATTTTTATGATACAATATTAAAGTGTAAACGCTTTTTGTTTTTTAAGATAAACATGAATGACCAAAACAATGTTCTTAGTTTTTTATCAACAAAGACATCATCACACTGCTGTATGATAAGGAACTATTTCTATACAAACACAAAAGCTGCCAAAGTTCTACTACTTTGTAACTAATATCGGTAAAAAAAAAAAAAAACCAAAAAACAAACAAAACCAAAAACCTAAACACAGGAAATATATACATTAATGTGCTTATTGGTTAGGAAGATCAACTAATTATACAAGTTCAGTGATTTAAAAAAAAAAAAAATTCTGATTTTTACAAAATTCAAGTCTAACCCCCAAGATTCATAAGAACTTGAGGTTTTATTACTTCACTATTTCTCATCTAAGTGATGATGTTGACACTTAAGAGCAAACAGTAAAATCTGTCATATCTTGATTCGAAACTGCAGCAGAGGTGGTCTTGCTTAAACCTTAGACAAAGACCATTCTAGAGGGTTTTTTTTTTGTTTGTTTTTTTGGTTTTTTTTGGTGTTTTTTTTTTGGGGGGGGGGGTTTTTTTGTGAAAAACATCGGTAAAACCTATTTTTGAGGCTCTTGTTCACATTACCTGAGTACTTTCAGGTCTTTACAGGGGCTTGGAGTGACACCCTTTATTCACACTTTTCTGAGGTGGTTTGTGACTGACCTCTAAACAAGGAGGAGGTGGTAGGGCCACTGCCAAGGAACTTGTCAAATTTCATTCCAGAACTTTCAAATTTCATCTTGCTGAGAGCATCTTTGGCATCGTATTTTGTTAACTGATAGATCTGAAGTATCATTACTAATGGACATAATAAGCACTTTAATTTTAAACCAGTAGGTATCATTGTTACCATTTATTATTTAAAGCCAAGGTATTCCCAAATATTTTAGCAAGCCTCAAATGCCTCAATTTTTAATTTTTTTTTTTTTTTAACTCAAAGACAGAAAAAAGTAGAACAAAGCTTTTTTTTTCTTCTGTTGTGACAGGATTACAAAGTAGTTTCCTTCTCTGCTGGGGTTTTGGTGTGTATGATGAGAGACCAGAAGTATTTCTGTTTGATCAAGCACTTAATATCATAATAGGATCTCAGTTTCTCTTTTTACCATTTTTATGGTAAACAGGTGACAACTGTGTATCCAGATCAGGAGTGTAGAAATCAAATTAAACTGACTTCTCTGACTAGAGTTAGCTGCATGCTTGCAAGCTCTCCTGGAACTGAAAGCTGCCCTGACTCTCCTGTGTGTCCAGCCAGCCTGAAGGACAGAGATCCCAACTGCAGCATGTCCACATCATCATGTGCCTGTGCCTAGAGCTGGTTTCTCACTGGGATTCCTATAAACTACTACTTCCTCAGCTGTTTCACATGTGCATTGGGCACAGCATGGATAACAGTGTTTTATCATTGTGATCCATGCTCCAGCACACATCTAGTGTTTTATCCCACACATGCCCAGTGACAAAGGTCTCTGCTGCCTCTCCCCTGGCAGGAGGACACGTTTGCCAGGTTTGCTCTTTGCTGCACCAGGAGCTGCTCAGCGCTGGCCATAGCTGGGAATTCCACCAGAGCTCAACAATGAAAACAAGACTTCTGCACTGCAGCTGTTTTGATTCGTTACGGCCTCCTGAGCAAGCCAAGGCCACTTTGTCCTCTCCTCACCCCTAGTTCCCATCACTGCCTCAGTTCTCATCTCCACTTCTTCCCTCACTTGCTTCAAAGGTGAGAGGGTAGAAGCTTTACCTGCTGCTGTCAGACAGGAGTGCTGGCAAGTGTGCAGGTACAAAGGAAATACAGGAATTCAAAGTGACTATGATTTAAAACATATCCTTCAAAAAAAGAGAGATCTGTCTTGGTCTTCGGGAATGAGAGAGCACAGTTTTCTTATTTTTGAGGAGAGGACTACACACATCAAGGAAGAGCAGTACCCACCTGAGATTTTTTGTATAGACACATCTTTGAAGAAGCTTTTGGCATAAATTCTACATATTACCAGGGGACAGACAGGTAGTGTTTCACAGGAGGAGAAAGAAGAGGCAAAAAAACCAAAAGAAGCAGCATAAATAGAAAAAGTAAATTAGTTGGAGAATNGACAATAGATGGGAACTTTCTGAAAATTAGACAGGTCATTTTTTCAGGATTGCCGAGAATATTTGTACTCTGCAGTGAAAAATAGATCCATGAAGAAATAGATATTCATGTTGGATGAAGAGACATGTTTTCAAGCTCTCTGGGGCTCAGCACTGTGACAGGCAGAGTGAGGTAGAGTAACTGCTCAGTCCTACAACACCAGAGTACCTTCAATTTCACAGAAACCTTCTGTCTAGGAAAGGCACTGAGAACACACTGGGTATGAGCAATAGCAGGATTAAAACACATGCTGATAGTTAGAATTGACTCAAGATCCAAGGAAAGAATAAAAGCATTTATGCTATTACACCCATCCTCACTGAGATTATATAATTTGAACGTTATGACTTTCATTAATACAGAAGTGTGAATAAATGTGAACAGGTGACAGCTACAGGAAGAGATGCATCAGAATGCTGAAGTAAAGCTCTTAGTAAATACAAAAGCTGCAATAGAGAAGTAAAATCTAAGCTGTTTGACCTACAGAACAAACAATCAGGAAGAACCTGAGGCTTCTCCCGTCTCTGGCTGTTTATCTTTGTACAAATCACACTGTTGCTCTCGGCTCTTACTTCCCTCCTAACCTTTGTCATTCTTGTCAAATTGACCTGTAAAGATCTCTCCAGGCCAGGGCTTATTTCTTACTCTGCTGGACCAAGCACAGACTCCATCAGGTCTTCTGGGCAATCAGGTACTAATAAATAACCTGTTAGACGCATCTTGGTTGCTGAGAACATAAAAATGTCTGTACAGGGTCAGACCAAAACCCTGTGTGGGGTTCAGTGACCTCCCTGTTGCTGAGGAATGGTCTCAAAAAAGGTGTAAGCACAGGGATATGTCCTTAAATACTCTCTTCACAACTCAGCTTTGTCACTCTCAGACTTTTTTTAGTCAGCAGCAGTGGTAGTGGGGCCTTTGTGCCAATGCTACTGTGCCCGTCTGCAGCATTCCAGCAGGAATTCAGGGCCCTCCTCCAGGTAGGGAGCTCACTGATAAAAACTGTTTCTTCATAGTGATGTAAGAGGCAGCAGCTTGTTTCCTGAGGAGATCACACTGACTGCTAAGTGTAGACAGGGAATCCATGGGAATAAATTTCTTCCATGACCTGAGAGTGATGTGGAATTGCTACCAAAAATCCTTAGAGCCCTGAAGAGGGTGTTACCTATTGATTTTCTATTAGGAGCTCTGTGTCAGTGCTGATGACTTCCTGGTGACCCAGGCTTGTAGATGAACTACTTCTTTGCTACTTTATGTCTTCCCTATAATCCTTTCATTCTGAATAAATAGGATTTTGCTTTATGCAAGCTGGTTAACCTTACGCTGAACTAAAAATCAGACTTGCAGTTAATTACCAGGATCTGCAGTCTAAAGCCCTTCAATCTGAGCATTTTATATAGAGAAAATTAAAGCACAAAGAAATTACTTAGGCCAAAACAGAAAAATCTAATCAGACTTTGGCAGAGTTCAAAACAACATTTAATCTCTTATTGTAATTGTAAAATGCATTCCAGCAAAAAACTGATTATCAAATAGCAATAGGAAAGAGCAAAGGTATTAATAAGAGATAAACAGTATTGCATTTGAGAGGCTGTATTTCGAAACTTCATCATGCCTTTAACATACCTGGTAATAGACTACCAATTTTTTTTTTCTTTCTTTCTTTATAGGTCACATATATACCAATATACAGTAGAAAAAANNNCCAACTCTTATTCAGTTAGGAAAACAGAACATTAAAAAGTCTGAGAAATATACACAGTATATCTTGAATGACTAACAAAATCTGCTATTGGAGTGTATGGTGACACCCTCCAGAATGGAACTGCTGTCTTCACAAACAGCAGAAAAACAAAGCCCTTGCTTCTCTCACCGCCATCATTTTATTTCTATATTGACCACCTTGCCAGGACAGATAAAATAATAATCAAATGCTTACTCAGTTGCTCTTACATGAGCATGTTTTTTTCCAAGCTGATTGTACCCCAGAAGTTTGGATTCATGTCTGGTCAGTCATTTGCTGTTTTTGAGAGCAGTAATTTATGTATTTTATTATATTCTACATAGTCCCCCGCCAAAGTAAATTGTGCCAGCATAGACAGCTGATGCAGAGACAGATTATCCAGACATAACACCCTACTTCTTCACTTGGAGATGTTCCAGAATTTCCTGGGAAACACTGGAATCCTTGAGATACTGCTACAAACGTAGTATTAAACATTCTATCTCAGATTAGCCTGCACAGAAGTTGAAACTGCACAAATGAGGATCTGAAGTCCCATAGAAAACTTCAAAATTTACTGGAGAAAGACCCAAGATGTTTTTACTCCCATCAGCTTTACCTACATTTTCTGGGTTTTAGTTCTACAAAGGGTTTTCAGGGTGAAATACGCACTCAGGTAACTCTCTAGCACTTCAGCCTCAACAAGTGAGTCCCAAAAAGATGTTCAGACTTATACTGCCAGGCATAGTGATTCTTCACTCACACTGCCACCTCTTGGACTCTTCCCTTGCATAAGGATTCCGCGACGTCTCTGCTCCCACGCACTGGATCAGCACCAGCTACAGCACTTCAGTCTCGCACCTCTTGGGGAAAAGAGGAATGAGGTAAACAGCCAAGACTTGCAAGGTTGGAGGAACAGAGTTTCCAGAGTCCATATCTCTACATGAACTGCTCACTGAAACCAATTTGGAATTCCCTTTAATTGATTTAGCACTGTGCCCTTTACAGGCCGGCAATGGAAGAACAAGGGCAGCTGTTGATAAACTGTCAGCTCAACCCACTCCTCCAGTCACCTACTCCTCCAGTCACCTGTGCAAGCCAACAGCCCCCTGCCAACAAAAAGAGGGAAAACAACCTCTGCTGAAGCTGAGAAAATGAGTGAGAGAAAAATCTCCCTCTAAAAAATATCCATGTCAGAAAGTATTCAGCAGAGCAGCCAACAAAACCTTTCCCACCAGAGACTACTTGGGACAACTGAGGAAAAAAAAAGGTTACAGTTGTCTGTTGGTTGGAACTCCTAGGACAAATGAAAAATATCTCTTTATGACTCTGAAAGCAGCTTCTATCTTGCAGTCTCATGCTAGTCTGTGGGTTTTACAGATAACTGAGTTGAAACCTTTACACTCAATTTCTAAACAGGCCAAGAGAGGTATCTGTTTGCAGGGCTCCTCCTCCTAGTCTGTGCCTCAAGACACAAGGCATTTTAAAAGTGACCAGATGATACTCTTCTCTAAAGTGTCACAGCACAGGATCTGCCATGGTTTGAAAAGGCCTGTGTAAAATCTTCCCTGTGATATACTAAAGCAGTTTAACATATTCTTCCCTCTGTTGAGCTATCAGTACCATCTTGGGCAACAATCCTGTAAAAGAGAGTGGCAGAATCCCCAATCGTGAGCACAAAGATGGTGTTCTTGGGAACATCTTAATCATTTTTCTCCCTCTAGTTCCATGGGTTTTCTGGTTTTGCTCCACTCAGCAACTTCTCAGTGCAGGGGGGCACTGAACATGACCTTACAGAATTAGCTACCTGCACAACTCCAATATAAACCGTTCTCTCTGTGGAGCGATCAAAGACACTTTCTTTTTCATCAAAACTGAACATGTTAACTAAACCACCATGACAAACTCTGTGCTATTGCAGTCAAATCTAAATGGCTGTTCAGCGATGCACAACAACCTCTTCTTTTAAATCCTAGTCTGCTCTGGCTCCCTAACACAACCAGTTACAATTAGATTTTTCATTCTTGCCACATCCCTTCCAACCACCTGCAGTCAGAGCATGTATTTCTTATCCAATCAGTTTGTGCTCTGTACCTGCCAGTGTGGAGATGACCTGAAGTAAATGGATAACAGAACCCACCTGCTGCCTGTCCTGGGGAAACCTCCAGAAAGGCTTCAAGGGCTTAAATATGATGGCAATAAAGAGCTGCCTTTGGAAGTACATAGATGTAACGGTTTGAGTCTGTAATCAGGCAGAAACCTTATTTTGTGCAGAGGTTTTAGGTTGCTAATATTAATTTCCCGGCCATGCGGCCCTCCCTCCAGAAGAAAAAGAGGAAACTCTCTTTTCTGGGCTTTCGATTTTAAAATGTGAATCTCACAGAGGTGTAGCCTTTTCTGATTGGTCTATTACTTCTTTGGGCTGAAAGCAGCACAATAGAAATAAAACATAAGTAAGGATCATTTGTGGCCTGATTTTAACCATTAGTGGCCTAGATTATCTGACTCTGTGCTTCAGTTCCTTTACCTCAGTTAGAACTTGTCAGCACTTAACAATCAGAATCAAATTTGCTAAAATATTACAAAAACTAACCAATAATTTAGCCCAACAGCATTCCTTAAAGGAAACTCACCATTAGATTAACCAGATTCACAAGAAGAAGAGTAATGTGAAAATATGGCAGATGCAGTT
>VWZN01013176.1:1107839-1130312 GCA_013396955.1 Regulus satrapa
GGGGGGGGGGTGTTTGTTGATGAGAGGCTCAACACAGGCAGTGGCTGCCCAGAATTCCCCTGCGTGCTGCCTTCATCAGGGGAGGAAGGGGATTCTCCCTCTGCTCAGGCCCACCAGGAGCATCCAGGACCTGGAGCTGCAGGAGTGAGTCCAGAGGAGGCCACGGAGCTGCTCCCAAGGCTGGAGCCNGCCATGCGGCCCTCCCTCCAGAAGAAAAAGAGGAAACTCTCTTTTCTGGGCTTTCGATTTTAAAATGTGAATCTCACAGAGGTGTAGCCTTTTCTGATTGGTCTATTACTTCTTTGGGCTGAAAGCAGCACAATAGAAATAAAACATAAGTAAGGATCATTTGTGGCCTGATTTTAACCATTAGTGGCCTAGATTATCTGACTCTGTGCTTCAGTTCCTTTACCTCAGTTAGAACTTGTCAGCACTTAACAATCAGAATCAAATTTGCTAAAATATTACAAAAACTAACCAATAATTTAGCCCAACAGCATTCCTTAAAGGAAACTCACCATTAGATTAACCAGATTCACAAGAAGAAGAGTAATGTGAAAATATGGCAGATGCAGTTCAAGCATAGCATCTGTCCATGCTGTGGCTTGAGTGACTCACTCTTGGTAAAATGGGAACCACCTTTAATTATCTTGAACCCAAAGTAATTTTTGGAAATCCCATCTGTTATAACCCTGTTTTTTTCCAGGGCTGTTCAAATTCCTCCAATATTTTCAAGTACCCAAGAAAATAATATTTTTTGTACAGTTGACTACATTTGCAATCTCTTCCTTTCCTTATGTCTGTGCATATATTATCAAGATCTACACATAGTGGGGATTTCCAACTGTAATTTAGCCTTGTTCAGTTTACAGAGAAAATGGAATAACAAAGGACTATCTGACAATACTGGGTGGTGCTGTATAGTGTTACTCAGCTTTGTAATTATCTTATCTCTACTTGCACAGCCATAGTTTCAATCAAAAAACCCGCAGTCATTCCCACTCCTACAGCAGATAACGTGGGCCAACAGATCACTTGATCTATGCCTATTTCTCCACAGAGATGATAACAGAAGTTATCACTTCCCTGGGATATTGCTGCATCAGACTCATCTCATTGTTGCACAATGCCATTCCACCTCAAATCAGGTTTTCTCAAGACCACAAGTTACAACTCGGAACTGATGAGTCTCCCACATAATTATATACTGTTTTATTCAGGCCTCCATAGACATTAAATCAGTCAGTCAGTTCGGTTTTCTCGGTTTTCTCGTTGTGGCTTTACAAGGAATGGAAATCACTTTGAAAGCTTTTCCCATTGTCATGCAGTCCTGAGGAGGAGGACTNACTGGGGGTACTAACCTGGAGAGGAGAAGGCTCCAAGGAGAGCTCAGAGCCCCTTCCTTCCAGGGCCTAAAGGCGCTCCAGGGGAGTTGGAGAGAGTAGTGAAGGGGGAACAACTTTAGGGTGAAGGGTAGATTTAGATCAGACAGAGAATGGTTCCCGGGGAGGGTGGGCAGGCCCTGGCACAGGGTGCCCAGAGCAGCTGGGGCTGCCCCTGGACCCTGGCAGTGTCCAAGGCCAGGCTGGACAGGGATTGCAGCAGCCTGGGATGGGGGAAGGTCCTGCCCATGGCAAGGGGGTTAAAGCGAGATGGGCTTTAAGGTCCCTCCTAACACAAACCATTCTATGGGTAGAGATTTTGTGGTTCACCATAGCACTGTGGGGGCAAAACAAGGGCAGAAGGGCACACAGGTGAGTTCAGAACACCCCCTGCCCACTGGCTCTCATGGTACAACCACATTCAGCTCTTCAAAGCTAATTTAGGCTTCCGATAAGTCACTATTCAATTGCCATCAAAACTTCCTGCCAGAGCAGAGCAAAGCTTTCCCTTTTTTAAAGGGGAAAAATACCCAAAAACCAAACAAGCAAAGAAAGCAGCAGCAAAGCCCTCTCCAACCCCAAGCAAACAAAATCAGCTCCACCAAAGTATCTTTTGGACACTGTTCTGTTCAGCAGCAAGATGAAATTACCCAGGACTACCTTGCCAAAGCTGAGGCATATGTCAACTGCACCATTGCTACAGTAGCATCTACTTAATTTATTGCTTTTACATTTAGAGCATTTTTAGCTCTAATCATTCTTCCTTCAGACTATTTAAATTTATTAAAAAAAAAAAACAACTAAATAAAACCCCACAAAACAAAAAAGAGCCCTGTAACACATATTCCCTAATGCACATTTGCAAGCAAAGCATCTATGGTCTCAAATCCAGCATGACTCACATTACAGAGCAAAAAGAGTAAGATGATTAAATAGACTGGCTCACCCAGCTTGTTTTTACACATCAGTAAATACCCTCAACACAGCAGAAATAGAGATGTGGTTTTCTGTTTGGAGGTAATTCAAACACTGGCTCTTCTTCAGACCTTCCACACTATGTGAAATAGAGCTGGGCAAATAATTCATTATGAATTATTCATTCAATTAATTTAATTTCTTCAGCTCACTAATTAACTATCTTGACTTTTTTGAATGTTTTCATTATCTGAAAATTATTTACTCAACAGTTTCTATGAATAACTCCTTGCCTCTAGATTGTTCACAAGCAGATTACTGCAAGAAATCAAAATTGTAAATCCAAGCTGTGCTGAACAGTTTTAATTAGATATGCAAGTCGCATGGAATTTTTCTTGTTCCTTATTGGATATATGTAGAGAAAAACCCCACAAGAACCCCCACAACCAACACCACAGATTTCTCCTGCAAACAAACCCATTCCAAGACTAAAACTTATTTGCCACAAAAATTCTTGAAGATATTAATTTTATAGCAGAGAATGATTTTATCTTATTCTCTGGAAAATAAAAATTAAAAATAAAAATTAAAAAAAAAGGAAAAGTGAAACACACCTTATATGAGTCTAGTCTGTAACTACTTCAGCATCCCTGCAAGTCTATGTGCTCTTCCAGGCTGAAGCCTCCCCTGCACTTCCCCACAGCAATAAGGCTGGACTGCAGTGCTCCCAGTGCCACTGTGGTGAAGGGGATGTCCCAAGCCTCCTCTTTATTCCCCCCCAAGGAGAAGGTCACGTCATGGCCAGTGTAGCTGGCTCTAGAGAAGCTTTTATAGAGGTTGTGTGGTTCTTTTTTTGTCTTTCCAGAGGAAATTGAGACGGTTATGGGAGAAACAAAGAGACCATGTGGAGTAACTCTTGTCTTTTGACCCAAGTCCTACCTCAGCACTGCATTTTGATCCCTTACAGCAGAACGGGGGCTGTGCCTCAGACCCCAGCTACAGACACAGGCATTAAATCACATCCTTGCCTTGTGTGGTTGATGTGACTATAGGAGCACAGAAGGGTATGATGGAACAGGAGATGACTGTGAGTGACCAGAACATGGTCAAGAGCAGCAAATGTGGCTGGGGAGCCATCTACATACACAGGCACAAGGTGTACAGAAAGCCTTTCAGCAGAACAAAATAAAAATTTCCCTGCATCATCTAATAATAACAACAACAACAAAAAGATCCTCCCAAAACTCCAAACCTACTTTGGACACATCTTCTTCCAGCAGCTGGTGCTGCTTGCAAGCAGGAGTTAACTTCCCCTCCCTCGATGGTGAGAGTAACCTGAGAAATTAAGGTGTCAAACAATCATCTCTCAGAGCACAGAGTGCTTCTAAAGGGAACAGAACCACCAGCAGCCCCCATGCAGGATGAAAGACAAAACAGCCACAAGCATCACCTACTCTGGCCTGAGAAGACTCGGCTCTGACATTAGTTAAATCACTAAGCAATCCTCTTGCCAATTTACCACCACAAATCATATCTGCTCCCCACCCAGATGAGGTGGGGGCATTGTGCTGTGAGCCCTCCTCAAGTGTGAGCAATCAGCCTTAATGGAGCTCCTGAGACACAGGTGCTGGGAGGGAGTTGCTCAAAGTTAGAGTTCAAACTGGGGTGATAATTAACAAAGCACAGATTTTCATAAGAAACCTGCCAGATTTGGATGTACTGCCCCCCAAGAAAAAAATCTTTGCCTTATATGTGTGCAGATGATAAATTATTTTTGTTTAAATCCTGAAGTGTCAGTTTGCCCTTTTCCTTCAGCACATTAAAGACCCCATACTCACAGCTGAAGAACTTATGAAACGCAAGACTATGCCTAGGGTTTGCAAAGTGGAACATTTAACATGTCTTACAAATAAGATTGTATTTTAAAAAACATTTTCAGATAGTCTACATTACAAAGAGAGGAATTATTATTTCTGTTCAAATAATTCCTATCTCTGTCTTTAATCTAATAAAGTGTTTCTTGTCAACTAAATTTAGTTAAAATTAGTGTCCTACACTATTGTTATTCACACAAAACAGCTTTTCTAGGATATCACACAGACCTTTATTCTTTAAAAATCCTTAAAGACTTCCTTAAATCTTTAGGGCCAAACACCAATTCTGCTCACAAAAACAACCTGAACTAATTTCTTGACTCCTGGAATTCCATTTATTAAGTCTCTGGTAAACGTGTTACAGCAAACAGATGAAACTGTTGGTGACGATGTGCATAATGAAGAGACCCTATTCCTTATAGAGAAGGCTAATTAATCATTAGGTGAGTGCTAGTAAATTTTCTGAATCACCAAGTTTCTGACAGACACTGTTAAGCCAGCGAAATGCCCGCAGATGTTTCTTGCCCATCAGAGGGGAACATATTCTCTTGAGGGCTCTGAGCATCTTGTCATCATTTATTTATTTATTTTTCAACGAAACAAAGAATTAGCAAACCCATGTAATGATTAATGTATATGTGCGAGCAAATGATAATAGTATGAAAACTGTTAATAATTAAAGCCAGTGCTGGATTTTAAGATACTAAAGTTGAAATGTGAATTTCTTTCCAGCAGCTCTGGAATGGTACTGTTAATGAATCTATTGCACTGTCTCCCTAATAGCTTCAGCATAACTTAATTCAGAGAAAACAGTCCTGAATTTCCACAGCAGGAGTCTCAGTTTTACTTTACTTTCTCCCTGTGCCTTTTAGTACTTTACTAGAGCAGTCTCCACACGAAGGCTCCATCACCAGCTTCAGTGACCTGTGTCATTTTCCCCCACTGGATACAAAAGGCAGAGAGCCATGGAACGGCTCCGTGTTTGCCCAGAGCCCCCCGCTGCCCCCACAGGGTCCAGGCCAGGATGTGGCCAAATGTACCATGGGCCCAATGGCAAACTCAGACCCCCACCAAACAGCCTTTGTGATACACCAGAAATGTGGGTCAGGCTTCTGCAGGACGCTCATTGGGACAGGGCGCTCCTCAAGGCCAGCTTAGATCTGCAGTTTAGTTTCAATCACCCTTCTCCTTCACAGAGGTTACAAGAATGGTCTCAGAAAAAACATCAATGAGTATTCTTTTTAAGTATTTCTCTAATGACAGGGATATTTTTCAGGTGCAGGTAGGGCCTCAGCAGGACTCAGGTTTGAGACCTCTCTTCCTCACTAAACGTTTTCCTTTCAACAGTCTTGAACATCTTTCCCCCCTGCCATTACAAAAGAGACTAGCATGTATGAAAAGTACCATTTATTTTATTCCTCCCCCTCCCTCCCCAGGCATTAATTACATTATAGTTCATTAGCTCAGCTCATTAAGACCACAGTACAGGTAGGAAATAGGTAATTGGCTAGGTACAATTATTACATTAATTTAATTAGCTGTTTTGTGCTTTTATCAAAAAGGTGACCTCTGTGGAGTCTGGAATAGGTTTTCCTCCCTTGCTGCTTGCTGGGTTGCAGCCTTGGGTCTGTGATTATCTACAAGGATGAAAAGCAGCATTCAAATTGCTTTTGGTGGGGTTCAGACTAAGGGGAAGAGGCAGCTGCATCCAGACACTGCTGTACAGGAGTGTTGCATTTTAATATAACTTTCTCAGACACTGCTGGTGCTTTATTGTGTCCAGGCAAAGCACAAGCCTGGATGTGGGGAATGTGGGATTGTAGTGCTCGAAACAGGCCAGGTCTCTTAGAAGTCCATGAAAGTCAGAGCAAAAGGGTTAAAATCCATGGAAAATACAGAAAATATTCACACATCTGCACATAAGCACAGGCTGGCTTGGTGGCAGTGCCACAGGGATCACAGCAAGCCTTTCACCCCATGTCACTGTGAATGCCTGCACAGGGCTCAGCACAAGCTGCCCCCAGCCACTCCTAAAGGGGGTTTTATTTCAATATTGCCTTAATTAAACAACTAGAATGATTTGTTCCTGAGAACACCATGCAAATGAACCCCGTTGATGGAAGCAGCTCTAGGGATGCTTTCAGTTAAAACAGCAATTGGTGAGGGTGGCATAGCACAGTCCAGTTCCTAATTAAGTAAATGTGACCTCTCCCTCTGACTGAGGTGGGAGCTGGACAAAGCCCAGAACAGAAAGGGAGGGGATCAAGCCGCACATTCAAGCGAGTTCAAAACAACACTGAGGGGTTTACCTGTCACTGTTACAGGAAAATATCTATGTAGTCTACAAAGGAGTTTCCAAATAATCTTCTATCTATATAAAATCCATAGATGCTTTATGTTTAGATTTTAAAAAATGCAAAACTTTAGGTTAAGATGATTATTTTTCCAAAAAAACAAATCTCCGTGTTAATTTTGAAAAAATTTTAAAAATCTTCAAAAATAAAATGTCCATTACTATTCTGAGGTTTAACATTTTCATTGTGTCACAGACATTCACACCAAAAATCTCACATTGCTAAAATCTAGGTATATTTACTGCTTCAATATTATGTCACTTCCCAATGCTGACAAACAGCACAAATAATACCTGTCTGTTTGTGCAATCGCATAAGGGATGGAGCTGGGATTATAAATTATCTCCAGAGAAATAAGAGGCACAAAACAAAAGCTTGTCAAGTCAACTGGAGCAAATTGGTATTGTGCTGGAACAAACTGGAGAACTAACAAGCAATACAAATGAAATCATGGACAGCTAGAGCAGATCCATAGTTTATCTTCCAGAGTCAGTTAATGTCAATGTCAGTGGAATTTGCACAAGCAACAAGCCCTCAACCTCAGCTCTACACTAGCTGACATTTCCTTCCTTTTAAAATTGGCAGTGGAACCTAAATTTAACCTCTGGAGAATATGCCACATGACATCTGTGTTCTTTACATGTTCAGCTTAAGGCTTTGAAAGCTAATTTATCCATGCAGCACCTCAATAAGTGACTCGCCTAGCAACTGCTGAACTCCTGTCACTTGTTGGCTTCTGGCAGCAGGGCCTTTTTCTCTTGAGAACTCATTCTTTAATAATGACCATCTTAGACCCCTGAGGAAGACACTAATGAGCATTTGAAAATGCCAAAAAAAAAAAAAAAAAAAAAAAAANAAAAAAAAAGAAAAAAATCTAGCAGCATTCACTGACTTTTGAAGAAACAACACCTGTTTGTTTAAAGTGATCATTGTACCAATAGATTTTTGCAACAAATTGTGCCGGGCTGTGTTATTAGATTCATATTGAACTGCACGGCCAAAATGCAAACATTGAAACAGACGCTTGAAACACTGAAAGCCAAATTAAAGACATCCTACAAAGTGATGCTTCTGTTACATGCTTAAGGAAACAGTATGTGAGAAGAATTTTGAAACAAATATCACCTCCAAAGCAATACTGCTCTGAAACAATAAAGCGCAGTGACAAAAGTGCCTTCCCAAGCTCCCCTGGATCCAAATGTAAGTTGGTGAAGAAGGGTGTGGAGAAGTGGCTTTTCCAAGTGACAGTGGCCTGTCCTTGCACTGAGGGGAGGCAGCAGTGCCACAGACACAGATGAGGCACTGCACGTTTTGCCAACATTTCTGCAGGGTTTCTGTGGCTCTACAGAGAAAGCACAATTTGTGCAGCCGTCTGTTCACTGCATTTGCCTCCTCAGTGAAGCAGGTTTCCTCATTCCACCACTGAGCAACGCAAAACAATTCCAGAACTGTAAAATAAACATCATGGAGAAGGTAAACACATAATGCAGGCACACATTGCTCAGAGGGTCTGGTGTCACTGGGACTCTGCTCCCCCCTCCCCCCCACCCAGCCCATTAAAAGCCTGTCCATGAAGTTTGGATGCTGTAGGGCTGTGACAGTGACACGAGGCAAGTCTGCTACTTGTTTATGTGAGCTGGAAATGGAGACTCTGAGCACCAAATAAAAGCAGGTACTTCTACTGCTCCACAGATACTTTAACATCTTCCCCTAAATAAAGTGATGTTGTACCCAGCTGTATTAGCAACAAATCAAATGTTCTGCAAATGCCATGAGACCAGGAGAAAATGAGTTTGAGATATTATCCTTGCTCTTTACTTACACACCCCATTCGCAGAAACGCTCAACTCTATCCTCCTTTCATATTAGAGGGAAATTAATTAAATGGGTAATAATTTAGAACAAAAAAGGAGAAATAACCTGCAGCACAAAGACATTATTAATGAAGAACTGTTACTTGAGAATAGATGGATAAATGCATTAAAAGGAAAACAACAAGGAATAATTTAACAGGTACAACACTGTGTATTTCACATACCCATGGTCATTTCAGTAAAACAATGTGCTTCTTTTGGGGGAATCCAGCTCCCATGAAAGCTAGGTAAATGTTTAAATTACCTCATCTATTTACAGTTATTGAGTAGCAAAGTGTTAAAGGAAGTTGTGTCAGAGGATATGTAGATATATGCTGATAGTATCTTGTCATCAACATGAGATGGGCTCTGGCACTTAAATATTCAAGCAACTTCACACAGGGAAAAGGAACTCTTCATATGCATTACTGAACCCTTGTACAAATGCTATCTGAATCAAAATCCTAAATTTGCCTCTCTGTAAAATAGGAACATTTTTTAAAGTCTCCTGATTCCTATCTGCAGACTGGTGGCATCAAGTAAAGCACTGGGAAAGGACCCCACATGTCCAAATTTGTTTGCTCTGCCAAAATTCACACACCCACACGTGCTCTTGCGCACTTTGCCCACTCTTCAAGGAATGAGCTTGGAGTACTGGAAACTAACAAAAAAAAAAAAAAAACAAAAAAACAAAAAAACCCAACTCAGATCAAATAGAAAAACTATGGCTACAGAGAACAGCCTTCATTCCAAATTCTTAGTCCCAGAAAAAAATCCCATCCAACCCACCAGAGCAGCTGTGAGAAAAGGAGCTTTTGCAGTCTCACAGGTTTGATGTGCAGCCACTGGCAGACCTCAAGGACAGAGCATGGCCAATGGCCAGGAGGGTCAGAGCAACCATTCCCTCACTCTTTCTTTGGTTACTGAGGGTTGTTTTTCTGCTTGCTGATTTCCTCTTTCATTTAATTCAACAAAAATAAACACAAAGCTGAATCTCAATTGCATGTGGTTAAAAATAATCTCTTCAAATTCTACAGACCCCAAAAGCTCTTGGTACAACTTAATTTTTAAGGGATGCCTAGCAATGATTTGCTGTGAGATGAATAATGCATTTATATCACATACTAGTTGTAGCAAAAATAATCTATAAATGTTTAATAAATATCCTGTAATGCTTTTGGTGAGCATGTTATAAATAAGTAACAATAGATTTGCAATGAAATATTTATATGTATTTTGGCTATTGTTATGCTTTAAGTGTTCAAGGAGCCATTACTAACAAAGTGAATGGAGTTATCAAGGTTATAGATATGTTCTGCAAGCCATTTATAATGAAATGTTCAACACTTAAAGTAAATGCATTTGTAGAGGTTGTTGACAAAGTGTAAGTGTCTAACAAACCATTCATACTAAACTCCACGCAGATGTAAATGATATGTAGGCGTTTGATAAGTCATTTATAGTGGGACATGAAACTCTTCTCTGCTGGGAATAGATTGCAGGATCCAGTGCGTCCCTGCATACCATTTGTTTAGCATGCTTACAAATGCATGGTTAGAGCTTAACAAATCCCCTACAACTCATATTATTAGGCTGCAGCTTAGCTGTTCCATCCAGAAAACCTGAAGGGTCAACAGCATGGATCACTTCCAGATAACCCAAAAAGGGTTTTTGGGCTCCAAAAGCAGCCTGAGGGTTCCTCCTTTGCTGCACGGTCCTGAATATCCGCTGCTCAAGACACTGCTGTGGGAGGGACACAGGGAATGTGGAACTTACCCATGGCAGGGTGGAGAGCAGCCCTGGTACCAGTATCTGACCCCAGCAGGACAAACTGTACCCCTTCAACCTGCCAAACTCAGGGGGCCACTGGTGCTGTTTGAAAAGACAGGCTGAACTGCTCCTGGGGATGTTAGCGATGGATTTGAACCACTACGCTGTGATCACACACTGGCCCTTCAGATTTCACAGCACCTGTCCCCGTGGGGAGCACCTGAGGCTGCCTTTGGCTCCCACAGCTGCCTTAGGTGTTGCTGCTTTGTACTCTGGCCTTCCTGAGCACTTCCACAGCTCCTATGAAACAGCCTGGGCTCTGTAGCAACCGCTGCTCACAGCTCTTCCTGACCCTCAAAGGCTGAGATGCCCAGGACAGCAACATTGTTCTCATGGCAGGAAATCATCGTGATTCCTCACTTGGTGAAAAGAGCACTACAAATAGCTGGAAAGGTTTAAAACCTGTCTGAAATAATACCATTAAAGATGGAAGGATTTCACTGCTCTCACACAGCCACTCAGCCAGGGCTTAACAGTGGCTTGGAAAACTGCAGCGAGATCAGAAGAACAACTTGAATACAGGAAAAAAAGTAATACTCATTTCAGTGTTTCAGTTAATCTTTCAAAGCATTGGTCTATTATAGTTCTGTTGAAACATGCATATGGTCACAGTAGAACTGAAAAATAAGTGAAGACTTCCTTTCAGTCCCTCACAAAGGTGACAAAGTGGATGCCATTGAAAGGAAGAGGACATCATTGTGAGATAAATTAGCCAAATCACTTGCTGAGAATATGGGATTATATTAAGTTAAACTTCTGAGGAAATAAATAGAATTTTTAATTCAATAACTTTCATTGACATTATGAGCTATCATACCTAAACTGTAATGCAAATTTGATTGCTACACTATATTGTGCATTTCGCAGCACTGATTCATTCCAGGGTCAATATGGGGTTTGCACCCTTTGTGTCTCTACCAGAAGTGTCAGGCACATGTGAGAAGTATTAGATTTTGCTTTTCATTTATCCCCTCTCAAACTGCAAAATCAGTCTATGAAAATAACCTTCACTCTGTCTTTAGCTAGCTGCAAAGGTAAATTCTTATCTCAACTTCTCCATATCCTCAGTTTTATATCAACACTAAAACATTAGAGGGAAATACTTTCTAATGATGATACATTAATGAGTGATAAATTACATGGAAAATACTACTTAGAACATCCATATTAACACTAAATGAGTTCTTCATTATTAATATAGCATCATAAATATAAAAAGGGAATTATAAATAATTAGGTTATGATTTTATATTGTTAAAGGCTAGAAATTATCTTTTGATTTCAAATAATTTCAATAGATGTTGGAAAAGCCAGCCACCCTTTGGCACAGACTTTCATGCCTAGTGAAGCAATATGAGAAGGAATGGGTGCTCCAAGTGCACAAGCTCTGCCATGCCTGAATCTAGAGCTTATTTCACTAAGAGGGAAAGCTTGCTTTGCTAAGGATTAGAAAAATTGAACTGACACAACCAAAGATTTTAGAAAAAGGAAGTATTAACAATTGTTACATGTATGAGATAACATCTTTCCTGTTGTGATCATAAACATTTTATAAGCATAGGAGTTAAATGCAAGCCACCAATACAAAGTGTGTCCCGGTGACCTTGTGCCAAACATCCACAATAGTGCCAGCTGCAGCTTTGGACTGGAGTTATCCTCCCACATTTTCAGATTTTAGACTCTGAGAGTGCTAAAGAACAACACTATATATACTAACTATATACTAACACAATATACTAACAAAGTATATTACAATGAGACAAACTCAGATTTATTTTGTCATAGTTATTTTCCTTTTCTTCTCTCATTTCTTAAGCTTCCCTAATAGAAGTCCTCTGATTTGTCTACTAAAAACTGCTGATGTGATGCTGCTTCACCACAAAAAATGAGGTGAAAAGAAATAGTGTTTAGGCAGTGCATGAAACAACAACAAAAAAAAAGTTTCTGCAACTTTTCTAGCAGCTGAGTAATACCAGGGTAAAGGAATAAAGTACTTTGTTTTTAAGTGAGAAAATGGGGGCTGCAGCAAGTACAATAATGACATTTAATGCAGGAAAACCTTGCTAGGGTACTAGAGGGATTTGGGCAGTTTAAACTTAACTGGGTGATGGAACTGGGAGAAGGAACCTACAAAAATGCTCCTTACCTTTCTGAAGTCTCAATATTTAAGAGCCTCTTCTGTACAAAGATGAATTTGGGAAAGAACCCATCATTAATACCATCTTTGGAAACTTATCACTTCACAATTTTACTTTGTCACAGATCTAAAAGAAAAAATGACATGTACACAGCAAGTGACAAACTGCAATCTCACAAGCACCGTGTCTATGCTAATGCTGTCAATAAGGGTCTAAACAGCTCATTCATTTCCAGGCTCATACCCAAAATTGAAGCTCTTCTTACCAAGCTCTTGCAGGCTGGAGGTTATTTTTCATTTGAATAAGTCTACTTAAAATATAACTATCTTGCTGAGATATCATTTGTCTTGCCCATCCTTTGAAGAAGCACAATTCAGAATTTTGCTTGGCAGCTTGCAGGAAGACAGATGAGTGTCACATCTGCCTTCCTGTGGCCCTGCCCCTCTTCCCACCCCCTCTCCATGCTCCAAAGGATCCTCTGCAGGTCACCAGCACTGGAATGTCTCTGGACCGGCCAAATCAGTAAAATACCCACACAGGTGTTTGCATTGCTAATGGGGTTGGATATTTTTCATACTGAGCTGTCCCAGAGGGGTAGGAGGAGAGAGCCAGCATGAGGGAAGCACTGGAAGCACCACTCAGGAGGGCAGGAACAGGAGCACCCCACCTGTTAGCCCAACTCCAGCTGCTCGTGGGAAACTGGACGAGCAAAACTGAGCCTGACTGTCCTGAAAAGTGTGTTTGTGAGGGAGTTCTCTGTGGCCACTCCACTGAGGAGCCTTGCAAGCGCAGATGAGGTGTGCACTCTTCCCACCCTGTGTGAGGTTGCTCTTTCCGTGCAGAAGATGCAGGAGCAAAGGGGGTCAGCAGGGGTGTCTCAACATGAAAACCGGCCGGAAAAGCCTAGAAAGAGGAGCAGGGAGACACAGTTATTTAATGAAGGTTTGTGTTTTCCTGTGACTATCTTAATATTGATATCTTAATGTCACAGTTGTGTTCCAAAATAGTAACTGTATGAAGGAGATCTATAATTAGGGGATATCAAGAGCTTCACTCTAAACTGGAATAGCCTGTCAGGTTGAGATTTCTCCTTCAAAAACTCTTGGAATTGCAATGACAGGAGTTCATTTACTGGATGAAAGATAGGGATGCTGTGTCTTTCTTGTGTTACTGATCTTGCTTCTAATGAGAAATTGTGGGGCTTTTTACCTTCTTTCTGTTGGAAATTATGCACTGAGCCTCCAGCCTGCTCAGATGCATTCAGTGCAATTGAAAAGGTTCTCCCAGTTTCTGAGGCTGTATATTTAATTAATGTAATATGTCACAACATTTTCAAAATGCAAGTTTCTTAGAAAAAGAGATATTACTGTGAAAAGGGGAATTCAAAATACATGTAAAACACATTTTCTTGGGAAAGTATTTGATTCAAATTATTAGAAGACAAAAACCCATAAAGGTCTCTCTTATGCCTTCCTTCTCAATCTTCAGCCAAAGTTTCAGGATCATAAACTGGCATCAATAGGAGCTGCATCTCAGAAATGAAAGGAATATATGGCCTTTAGAGAAAGAAATTTTTACACTTAAAAGAGAGAGAGGGAACATTTCTACACTTTGCAGTCATTCAGCATAAAATTACTTACTTATTATTCATGACTATCTTTAAATGCTTTATTGAAGCATAATGCAAAAAAGTACCTGCTCCTACTTAAACCTCAAAATTTCACCTATCCATTCTACATTTGGGCTTCAGCTTCAACATCTATAAAACAATTCCATTATTTCCCCAATTTTTTGACATTGCCAGGTCAGTGCACCAATCATTGCTTTGGTTGTGACAGGGTCAACCTCCCACCAAAAAAAAACCCCAAAAGGCACAGCAAATGCAATTGTACTGTTTGCAGAGGAGAGCTAAAGATGGGGGTGCTAAGTAGGAGTAAAAGAGAATCTGAGGTGCAGCATGGCCTGTTTGGGGTATTCAGTGCCCTGGGACCCTCGCACTGCATGCTCTCTTTAAGGCTTGCTGGAACATTTGGTTCCTTGAGCTCAAAATCTTCACATTATCCCACTAAACTTTCTCAATCTACATTGAAGTCCTTTGACTTATCCCTTTCCTATGGGCTCAGGATATACAAGCTGTGCTGCCTCAGGTATTTCTGGGAGTAGGGGAATGGAGATTCCCGATGTCCTCCTGCAGCCTGTCTCAGAATCTGTGCTTCTGCAAATTCTGGTGTATCAGCAAGCCTTCAGTCTAACCTGGAGCTGCATCCCAGGGGATCGGGGAGAGAAATCAGCTGGGTTTCTACAGAAAAAAAAATGAACTCCTGAGGAGCAGGCAACTATCCTCCTGAATCTGGCTGAAGAACAACGAAGCAGAGAAAATATCTGCCAGTGCCTGAGTCAAGCCCAGTGTGGATTCAGATCAATTCCATCAAAGAATTAAGCAGATAGATATTAAGCACTTATTTACAATTTGCAAAGATTATGAAGAACTGTGTTAGTGAAGGAAAAATAGCGGTTTTATTTCGCAAACCATTTCATCTGTTAATGGCTGCAGATTTTTTGGTGTCAGGAACTGTTGTCTACTTTATTTCCAACTTCAGGTTCATGCAAGTCCTTCTCAGGTAGAAAATGTGAGTGGGGTGACTTCCCCTCCTGCCCTCCTCCAGATTTACTCAACAGAGCTGACATTTCATGGATAGCCAGAAGCACCCTCTGCATTTCACCTTCCCTGTTACCACTGCACATCCTCAAGAGCCCTGGACTCAGCACACATTCCTCACCATCCCTCTAATTTCTTCACAGTGCAGCCCAAGCTACACTATTTTACTCAGATATAAAGCAAAGGCTGAAGCACTGACACCCCCCTTTTCCCTGCAGCTGCTACAGTTCACCCTTCTAGGGTGGGTTGTTTGCCACACAAAACTTGGATCCCTATAATTAAAGAGAGACTTGGGCCATTCTAGTTGCTACCACTGTCTCCACTGTCTCACCACTTCAGGTTTATCCCTGGCTAGAAAGCCCAGCCCATCCTTGCTCCAGGAACCCCTCAGGGCAGAAGGAAGCCATGGAAAACAGTGACCTCGTTCCCATTCCAGAAGAAAAGTCCAAAAGGCCTTTTCCCTTTGTTTAGCAGGAACCTAGGGTACACACCTGAGGCCGTTCTGCAAAGGAATGGGCTTCTCATGCCCTGGCTCAGCCTGCTGCCGGCTGGAAGTTGTCTCTCTGGGCAGTGATTCTGGTGGAATGCAATCATTTAAGTGTGATTTATGGCAGGGCTCTGTGCAGCTGGCTTAGTGCAAGGTGAGTGCACAGCAGTGCTTTAATAGTCCTTTTCCATTAGCAGGTATGTTTTTCAGCTGGCTTCCCTGTGACTGGAAGAGTTATAAATGCAACGTATAAAACACTGTTGGTAAATGTCTGCAGGCTAAGAGAGTTTACTGCTTGTCTCTCTGAAGGTGAGATAACTATATGCCTCTGGAAAATAACCTTCCAGGTGATAGCTGTGACTAAAAATTTGAAGGGGAGAAGGAAAGAGTGTTTACTGTAGCGAGCTTAAAAGGAACATCTATTCAGAAGTAGATCTAGGGGGGAAAACAACCTTCTTTTTTCTTGTACTGCTCTTCTTGCTTATAGGCTACCTCACTGAATATCCACACTGATGCTAAATGGCATTAATAATTGCTAAGTTGTATTAAACTGCATATCAATCAAATTAATAATGTCTACCGTACTTGAGGCATTTAAGTTCTTCAAAACCACTAGCATCTGTTCCTATTAAAAATGTCAGATGATTTGCAAATCCAAACTTTTGGTGAAAAACGTTAGCTAACAAGGTGAAATTAAAATTTACATCTTACTCCAGCATAATGAATATAATTAAAAAGAGTGATAAAATCCTTTGATTAACCCTCATCCCATTTTGCACAGCACTATTATGCAAATTAAACACTGAAAACTTAGTACCAGCAAAGGATTCTAATATAAATATATTCTAATTTAAAAATTAAGAAAATATAAAAACATGCCACTGGATCTGTGACTGCACCCTTTGTCACTGCTGAGTTAAAAAGCATAACTGGGGGCATATGCCACAGTGAGATAACTCATGTCTTGAGTTACTGAGGGATTAGAGTTTGTTCCTGTCTCTTCTACCAGGCATCATATTATTCCCACAATTATTTCGGTGTATAATTTAATTAGCCTCCCTACTATAATCAAGCTGTGCTCTGTCATCAGAAACATTCAAACCTGGAAAATATGCATCAGAATTACTGCATTCAGGATTGCTGGGTTTTGTTTTGTCTTAATTCTGCAGTGGTGAATTCCTACCAAAAACATTCTTTTTAAGTTCTGCCTGATCAAATTATGTCCAGTGTGGCTCCGGGTATTTAAATCTTTGTTAAGGTCCTCTCAGTTGGCTCTCCAGGAGTTCCTCCTGTGGTCCCCACAAGGCCTCAGCTGAAGACAAAAGCACAGCAGCATTTCTGAGTTTTCGGGTTGCTCCTCCTTCTGTGGGGATGTTTGATTTGCAGGACAAGTCCCGGGTTCATGCCTGCAGTTTTGCAGGTGGGTAAGCCTGCTTTTCTAGCACAGAGCTAGGACAGCTAACAAGTGTTCAAAATAGAAACTTCTTTACATTCACAATATCCATTTTGCAGAGAAAACTATTGCTGTGCAGGGGCATAGATGAGCTGGTGCAGGGGTTGTAGTCTGTCTCTCAAATCCCAGCTGCTGTTTAGAAATGCTGTATACAGTGCTCCTACCAAATCTACAGCAAGTCATTGACCAAACTATTTGTCTGCTTCTCCCCCTCCCATCCAAATTAGAGTAGCTAACTTAATGAAAAATGATTTTTTTTTCTTTTTGTCGCTTAGGAGGGTCTGAACATAAAGCTCTTATCACCAAGCCACAGCTGTAGGAGGAATCCTTTAATCACAGCCTTCCTCCTTGAAGAAGAATATAGATTTATGACTGGACTTTGGTTACTGAGCGAGAAAGAAATATTGCCAGCAGCCACCATACTACTTCCCATAGGCTGTAAACAGCTTTAATCTGCTTTAGCTGTCATTTTGAAGTCGAGAGATATTAGAGTACAATGTAATTATGTAGTTGTGGGCAGAAGCACAGTTTATTTTCTTTAAACCAAAGTGGCAGAGGTAAATTCATAGCCTGTACCTAAACAAACAAATCCTCCTCCCTGGCTCTGGCTGCCACCTTGGGTGCTGCAGTCCCAGCCCTTCAGAGCTGCTGTGCTCCTCCTTTCCTGGGGACCTCAGGTTCCCATCCCACTAGGATTCATTTGTCTTTCTCTCCCAGACACGCAAAAACCAGAATATTTTCTTGATTAGTACAAAAAAACTACTGGAAAGGTTGCTTTTGTTAGGGGCACCGTAGGCACCTGTTCACTTCTGAGTTTCCCAGGGTGAGAATCTGCTCCCAAAAGCACAGACACTCATTTTTCTACTTGCTTCAGTATAACACATCTGCTGCTATAGAGAGAGCATTAGAATAGCCTGGATAGTTATCATTTATCTTTGCTTCTCTGCTAGTTAATAGGGCTTTTCACAAAACAAAACTCCTACTTAATTATTGCACACCACCAAAAAGGTACAGCACGTATTGGAAGAGTTTTCTGTATTCCAGGTGAATGCTGTAAACACTCACAGAGTTACCTGATGTTCTGGTTTACATGCAATGTGAAATTTCTTCAACAAAATAAAACCAATTATCTGGCAGAGTACCTCCATTGTCAGCCAACAAAATACCCATTCCCCAAATTTTTGCAACCTTCAATTCCATCCTGCCCTCAAGAAATCTTTACAGTCACTTTCTACCAATATTATGAAAAGATGCACCAGCAAAGCAGAGTCCTACATGCTTAAGTCTAACTTAATTCAGCATATTGTAGAAGTGTAATAAGTATATAGATGTATTTCCTCACCTTATTTATTAAGTGAACATAATGAATTTACATGGACTGCTGTCATTAAAGAACACTTGACTCTTGATCTGAGATTCCAGGGAAGAAAATTCTAAACCACACTTTCCTCTTTATGTGATATAATACTGCTGTCTTTTCATAAGTTAAGACAAGAAAGCTCAGATAAATTGCAGTTTTCCTGGATATATATTGTTTTATGCTTCATATTGCATTTTAAAATTCATAGATTGAGAGATCTATTTGCCATCAGCTGCATCCTATTGCCTTTGAAAGGAGCTGCTGAGACTATTATTCAGGACACTGCAGCCTCTCTGGATTTTCATACCAATAATCTCCTCCTGATGGAGTTTGTCCACCCCCCAAATTCTTTCAGAAACTGCTTAAAATATCAGAGCCTGATCTGTGCTGAATATCATCAGTTCAACTGGTTCCGGTGGTGCATAGACAAGATGTCATGAATTAATACCAGTGTGACCTAAAGGAAATATATTTGTTCATTCATTAGCAAAATGAATGGGAAAAGAAATTAAAGGCAATGCATGGTTTATTGGACAAATTAAAAGGAGTGATGTGCTATAGCACCAGGAGCAGTAATTATCAATTCTGTCTGAAAAGGGAATAAACAATCCTGCAGGGCTCTTTGCAACCTCATTTTACCTCTGTATTCCAGCCAGGCATCAGTCTCTGTGGAATCCAAGCAGTTATCCAAGCAAATCATTCCTGCTTAGAGCAGAACTTCTCCTAGCAGCACTAAGGATCTGGGTGCTGTGGGCCTATGAGGAAGCAATGTTGGGCTGACTGCTCATTTCAGAAGCTGAGGCAGGCACATCTGTGGTAAATATGAAGAGGGAAATCACAGTGGCCTGTACTCTTCAAGAGCCCTTACTGCTACCCTGCAGCTCCCTTGGTTCTTTATTCAATTGACAGCCCAAAAAGGAGAGGCAATTTTAAGTCGTTTCAGAACTTTTAAGAATAAAGATGCAGAGCAAAGAGGACAGGAAAACTCCAGCACAGGCTCAAAATGAAACCACTCAGTGTCAAAGACTGAGAAGTCTTCTCAGTAAGGATTAACATTTTCAATTAATAACTTTTATGATAAATTGTTGTGATAATTAAATTAGAATAGAGACTGGGTGTATAAGCAAATGTTCTGGAGAGTCAGTGACTGCAAATTCTCCACTCTTTTTTTCCATGAGCATGCACCCAGACTGGCAGCACCAATCATCCCAGACACTAAAATGAACTGTTAAACATAATCCTGTACAGAACAGCACCACAGTCATAAAAAACAGGGGGCAAAAGAAAAAGAAAAACCTAAAACCAGTCCTGCCATTTCTATTGAAATAGACAGGGATGTTCATTCAAAACTGGCATAGTCTACTGGGACATACCAAGATAAAGACAACCATCAAGAATATCTTTCTTGGATTAATGCTGTAGGTGCGGTCACACTGGCACTTCTTTATAGTAAACTCTGTAATTAATAAAAGTGCTTGGAAAGGGGTTCTTTTAATAACAGACATATATATTGTATGACCCAAGTTCTTCCTAAATGCCATCTTATTGTCAAAATGCTGAGAGAGAAATCTGATATGATTCATGTTCTCCCTCTCCCCCACACTGACCAAACACAAGAAAGTTAATTCAGTGCCTACACTAAAGCAATGAGCAATAAAAAGGTATTTTCTGCAAAATTCAGACTTCTTATCTTAAGTGAAACCTTTAATTTTACTCATTTTGCACTACAAATAATTAAGGGATATGAGTCAGAGGGCTGGCAGCGATCTCCAGAGATCAGTTAAATCTGTTTCCCTGCTTGCAGGCAGAAAAATCCTCGGTGGTGTTTCCCAACATATGTGTCTGTCTGAACCTTTCAAAGACTCACACACAGGATCTCTTCCAGCATCCCCAGCCACCCTGCTCCAACATTCCATGGTCAAGGGAAAGCTTTTCGTAATAGCCACATTTTCATGTCCATAGTTAGAATTTCTTACCCCATCTTCCACCCTCATGGAAAACCTGCAGCTTCACCTTTATTTTAAACTTTCCCAGGGTGAGAGTTTTGTCAAAAGGTGTGATCCCAGTGACTGGCTGCACATCCCTGCTGTGGCCCTGCTGGTGGCTCCAGCAACTCAACATCTGTCAGCTGAGCTGCTGATGCAGCAGAAAATGAAGGGAGAAAATACCACAGGGTGGTTTTGAAGCAGATCCATGGCTGCGAGGTAACAGGAGGCCAACTTGGGGGTTCAAACCCCTTATATTGCTGCCACCAAGGGAAACCTCTCTGGAGCACTAGCCCAAGATCCTTTCCCATTGAATTTCTACCGAGACAGCTGTTTTCCATCCCAGGTTTAGGCACCTGATGATTCCTACGTAAACTCAGTACTTTTCTCTTGTCTCTGTTTATTAGAGATATGTATCTGCAATAGTGCTACATGTGTATAACAAAACTATATATCCAATCATCCTCCATCTCCTGCCATCCAGCATTCAGGTGTAGCTGAATTACTGAGATGGTAACATCTGCAAGTTTAATAAACCTCCCCTCCAGCAAGTACTCCTGATCACAATTAAAAATAAAAATAAAATTTTTAAAAAAAGCAAAAAATCCCCCCAAACTAAATAGCATCAGTATTACACACAGATAAAACGGTTAGTTAATGCCTCTGTAATTGAGGACACCTGATAAACATTTTAATAAAAAAAAAAGAAAAGGAAGAGAGAACTGTTGATGCATCACTCAATTAGAAATTAGGCCTCACTCCTATCTCATCAGCTGAAATATCAAAACAACTGGAAAACAAGCATGGCAAGCACAGCAGTCGTGTGTGATAATGAGTCCAGGTTCCCAAGAGAATTTGTTTTATTGGTTCCTCTCTCAGGCTGGCCACAGTGGATCATCAGAGATGCAAAAAAGCATAGTGTCTACTCCTATTATCTTACTGCATCTACAGCAGTTATAAACCACAGCTTATAAAGAAGGACTACCTTTCAGGAGGAGTAAAACCATCGAACACTTGATAGGAAAGTCCTGCAGTTATCTATGGATTAAAGAAAATCAGCTTTCAGGCACTTCATGAACGTCAGTGTGTGCATTCAGTGATTTATAAGCTATTACAACCTTTCTGATTCTTTGACACAATGTGTTATTACGGGCAAAAGCTACAGAAACCTGTGAAAATTTCAACATGTTAACCCCAGCAAGGCCCTCTGTGGTTTCCATGGGGAAGATGGAAACACCAGAGAAAACTTTGAAAGACACTACACAAATTCGTTTCTTGCAAAAACAAAAAAGCCATTAGAAGTGTTAATTGTGGCTACCAGAAGTTTGCTTGTGAAAAAGAAATCTGTGAAAAATTCAGAAGTACTTATATAAGTTGTTTGTTTGTTTGTTTTTGGTTTTGTTGTTTTTTGGTTTTTGTTTTGTTTTGTTTTCCCTTCGTTAAAAGCTTCCTGATGTGGAATCAGGGAGGCAAAAGAGGGAAGGTGAGTGACAGCCTTACCAAACCGACCATTGTTATGCAAACAGCAGTGTAAGGAATGTAGGTTTGCTCCTTTCCATCCAAATAACCCAACACTGGGATCGGCAGTCACACTGTTCCTCCCTTCCCCCATAACCAATATCTACCCTCTTTTCACTTGCTTCATAAACCAGAATTATTTCTTCTTCTCTAAGCCTTGAGAAATGGGACACTAAATTAGATAGACTACTGGCTAATCTGTTAAGGTGTTTCTTGTATTCCTCATGGAGACCAGTTCTTGGAGAGTTGAACTCATGAAGTTAAAATTCATTCCCTGTGGAGGGAACCAATATGAGGCTTCTGTGCCATTTCTCAGCCCTACAGCTGTTGTGCTGCGCAGATATATCTTTAACCCATTCATATTAGTGAGCAGCAGCTTCAGGAATTTGTTCAGTCATTAAATAGACCCTAGAACAGGTTACAAGAAGAAAGAAAGAAAAATAACCCTTGTTTCACCTACACAGGTTTAAATCCTACAGATGTTTTCTACTAATAGGAATTTTACAACTAAGTTCAGGTGGGTAATTTGCGGTTCACAGGGGTGCAGGGTGACCTCTATCCACTTCTTCATGTCTGTTCCTCCACCTCAGAGACTGCAAATCAAACACTTCTTGAATATAACAAAATTGTTAAAGTACAGCAGTTTCGTCTTAACAGCAGAAAAA
>VWZN01013176.1:1130319-1150643 GCA_013396955.1 Regulus satrapa
TTTAAAAAAAAAAAAAAAAAAAAAAAAAAAAAAAAAAAAAACAACCAAAAAACAAACCAAAACCCAAAAAAACAACAAACATATTTATTATTAGAGCATTATGTGCTAATATAACATTCAACAATTAAAATTACTTGCATCCAAATTTTATTGCCAGTTAATGGCATCTAAAATAATATTGATAACAAATGACGCAGAATATCTTCCCAGAAGTCTAATTCTGATTCATAAAATTACTTCCTGTACTGGCTTGAGTAATGATACAATATATAATGGGAATAATATATCCCAGTTGTTGACAATATTCTGCAAGTTCTACATTAGATTATTCCATAAACTCACACAGAAAGCTCAAGAAAGTAAACTCTGTACAAAATCAGTAAGTAGGTCTGGAGGGGTGTCTGCAACCAGCTGGTTTCCCTGTAGCTCTAACAGTACAACAGGGAACACCAAAACAGACCCCAAGCTCCACAAGGTTTTCACATTTACGAGGGTTCTCAATAGGTTGCAGTCCAAGCACATGCAAAGATGTCCCCATTCCAACAATCACAGTGCTGCAAGGAGTGCCTCCAACCCCCATGGGCAGAAATGAGGAGCAATCAAAAGCAACCCTGGTTCTCAAAAAGAAAGGAAGAGCCCAACAAGAACCTAGGTTGTTGCTAATTAGCCAGGTTGTCAGAAGCTAGGGTCCAGCTCATTTTCATCTGCTAGGTGAGCATTCGGTGATGACTCCTGAAAGCAGCAGGTGTTGGTGAAACCCAAGCATCAAACTTGCTTTTTTATTGCTCACCAAACTTTTGCAATCCCAGGAATTTTATAGAGTACAGCACACAAATTCCTCCAGTGGGGTGTGTGTGTGTATATATATATATATATATATATTTTTTTTTTTTTTTAGCTGCTCTTCATTCTCTCCTCACAGAATTCTTTAGAAGGAGCACGGGAGAGGCTGTGACTCCTTTTCAGAGCCAAGTCATTCTGAGCCTGCTGTACATAGCAAATGCTCTGCAGTTGCCCTCTCCTGCTGCACCAATTCTCCCTGGATGCTACAGACAGGGCTCTGTGCAGTCTCCTTGGCTACATTTGGCAGAAATTAGGGTCATCAATAAAACAAGTCATAGCCACTGTGCAGACTCCCTTGATTCACAGCAGGAGGGAATGCTACATCTTAAAGCAAGTGCTGTCATTTCAAATGTCACCCCGTATGTCACCAAATGTCACCTTCCTGGATTTTTTTCTGTAATGACAGTTTAAAGCTATATGTGATGTTTGCTGAACTCCCTGGTAGATCATCTATTATGTTCCACTTCAAAATCAGATGCTAGACCTCCCTGACATCTGGCAAGCGATTGCCCTGTAGTTACAGCAGTACAAAATGAAAAGAAACCCCAAACACCTCCCCACACGCACACTTGCATGCATACACACATGCTCACCGAACCTTTACCTTCCAAAAACACCTTATAAATGTCCTCTAATCCCCACATGCATTTAAAGATCACAGCAGCACCTTCATCTTTAACTGCACATCTTCAATTGGTTGGTCTATTTGTGGTCTTGAGGGATCACTTTTCTGGGAAGGTGAGCATATCTCCTAAATCAGAGTTCACAAACTACCTTTTTTGTTGTTTTTGTTTTTGTTTTTTTGTTTGTTTTGTTTTGTTCTTTTTTTGTTTGTTTGTTATTTTAAATGAAAAATTCCAAGTAGACCTACTAAATATCCAGGGGTTAGGACAGGTGGGCATCCAACTTCTTTCTTTTTAGACTATACAGATGTTTGTAAGCAGACACACATGGAAATGAGTCTTCACTACAAACATTTAGTAGAATTATTACAGGAAAGTTTGCCCTACTTGGCCACTACTTTTCATTAGTGTTCCATCATGGTAAATTTTATTACATGTTTTTAAAGTGTTAGTGTCCTTTCCAGCTTACACTGGAACGTTCTGAACATCAGTCCCTCAGCATCAGTAACACCTGGCGTATAAGGAGGGAAAAAAAAAAAAAAAAACATGCACATTTTCACAGGAACTCCAGCAGAATTAAACACTAGATAAAACTCTCATATCTGTCAAGTGTCACACCCCAGTACCACCCAACTTTTCTGCAGTTTTTTTAAGCTATTGTCTGTGCTCTGATAATCCTTATTTTTAGCAATCTGTGCTTCTAAAAGTTATCTAATCTCTTACCCACCTAAGCAAATCTTAAAGTGATGCAGGGACATCTTCAACTGTGTTAGTTATTTTTAAGTTAGTTTCTAAAACACCTGCAGAAGAAATTGGCAGTTTTATTCATGACACTCTCTGGCTTTATTTCCCAGTTAGCCTACTGTTTATTAGTGTTTGTTTTTAATTTTCCTTCAAGTTTCTCTCTTCTCTTTACTCTTAAAATTCTTAACACTTAATGCTTCTCCAAAGCTGCCTGTGCCAAGTTTTCTGGCCAAGTGTGGGGCTCCTGTCTCTGTGCACTGCCTTCAGTGATCAGTGGGTCAGTGTAGCCCATCTGTCTGGCTGTTGACACTGAGCCCCTTGGAGCCTCTGTTTTCCTGTTCTAGTTTTGTTCATTCAGCAACGTGCGTTTTCCTCTGAGGTCACCCTCAAAGGTCCATGTGTCATGTTTTTCATTTCTGCCTTGTCAGGAAAATCTTGCCACTGCATCTATCAAAGTAATCATCAGGCCTTGATGTAAGAATGTGGTTCCCCTCACATTTTTCATTACCAGATAATTTATTAATATCCTCCTGAACAAGACTAGATTCAGCTTGATAAAACCGCTATCAGCAGTGACACAGTGCTCAGTGACAAGTGTTCAGCTTGGCAAACACTGTCCTTCAACCTCTCCCACCCCTTAAATCCTCAGCAAGCTAAAGATTTTGGATCCTGTGGCTCTGGAGGCTTTAGGCTTTGTGCCACTTCAGCAAGGATGAGCTGGGTCAGCCTCCTCAGACCAGTCCTCAAAGCACACCTGGCTCTCCCTCCTTGATGCTCCATCCCTGTTGTGGAACACACACCCATTAAATGAAAACAACCTAAGGACAGACACAGAAGCAAAAAGCTTTCATGTTGGGAGCGTTGTTGGATATCAAGGCACTGCAGGAAGTAATTTTACAGCTCAGGCTGAGCCACTGAAACTGCTCTGGATATTTTCTACCTGGGCTCTGCTCTGTTCCAGCTGCTGCACCCTGCCCATGCTCCCTCCCTGCCCTGGCACACTGCTCCTGTAGCAGCTATTCCTCCTCTAACAGCCATTCCTCCTGTGCATTCTATTTTCTGAGAAGAGCCCCCTCTTCTGTAACAGCCATTCCTCCTGTACATTCTATTTTCTGGGAAGAGCTCCTCCTATTCTCTAGCAGCCATTCCTCCTGTCCATTCTATTTGCTGGGAAAAGCCTCCTCTCCTGTAACAGCCATTCCTCCTGTCCATTCTATTTGCTGGGAAGAGCCTCCTAAAGCTGCTCAGGCAGCTCCCTGCTCCATTAACGCCCGAAATGGGAGCACAGGAACCCCGCCACAGAAGCGGCTGGCTAATGGCTCTCTGGGTGGACATTAGGGGAGAGATGCATTTGTGACATGAGTGACAGCTGTGCAGACACCAGTTTATGTGATTCAGCACAGCTATTTCATTAATTGTGTTTCACGGTTCATTTCCTCAGATTACACTCTAAATAAATAAATAAATAAGACTACAAAGCTGCTGTGTTCTCTGAACCATCTACCAAACAAAAAGAAAGGGGGAAAGGCTTTTATTTTAATTGGCTTCCTACATATTTTTCTGTCTTAGGTGCTTTTTAAACTGTAAAGTAAAAAAATAAAGTAGATTGCAGTTATATTCTGCTGTCTAATTATCTCTTCAGATTTCCACAGAGACTTGGATAACTTACAGAGAGCCCTGCTATGAGGAAGCATGCTCTAACAAAAGTGAAAATGTAGAGAATTACCTACAAACATGATGTATCTCAATCTGCTGCTTTATATGTTTCTATTTTGTGACTTAAATTGAAAACAGAAAAACTGTGTCTGAAGTCTTTGGAAACCAACAGCTTTGTTAAAAAATAATCCTTTATGCATCTTCGTAACTATATTCATAATGAAAAAGTAATTACAAGAAACAATGAAAAATGCAGATGCAGAAATGGAGAAAAATTGCTTTGATTCAAATCAGTAATGCAAGGGCTCTAAAAAAGACAGGCATCTCGTGTTTGAGCAGGGAGTGACAGGTAACTTATTCAGCACCACAAAAACAATCAGAGCAACCAACATGGACATGAATTTAAAAGATTATATTGGAGGATCATGGGAGGCTGTCTTTAAAAAAATACTATTTCATAAACTAGCAGTTTTCACATCAGTAATTTAAAAAAAAAATCATCTGTAAGGAGCTTTTGATTGAAACACTAAAATTAGTGTGGAAACCTGATCCAATTCCTGTGGTTGTTGCTTGAATCTTTACCACTCACAGTCAAAATTTGAGCTGAATCAGGTACAGCAACCCTCTAAAGATCAAAATGTCTATAGATTCTTTTTGGGGTTTTTTGGTTTGTTTTTTTTGTTGTTGTTGTTGTTGTTGTTGTTGTTTTGGGGTTTTTTGGGGGGTTTTTTCAAAAGAATTTCCTTAGGAAGTTTTTTTCAGCTTTCCAGAGGAAAGGTTGCACACAGGAGCAGCCTTCAGCCTTGCTGTAGAGCAATCATGTGGGAATGTAGGTTGAAATCTTCATTCAAATGTAATCAGAGCACGTTCTAGCTAAAAGCCTTGTAGAGAGAACAACTCTTCATGAGAAAATGAGCATCCCCTCAGAAAACAGCTACTTTTTTGACAGGGAAAATACCTAGAGCTTCTCTTTGCTTACTTGTACAAAATATGCAAACACAAAAATCTCGATGTTTGCAAAAAAAGAAAGAGTGAACATATTTAGAAAAATATGGAGCAGGGAGTCCAGGCAAATGCTGAGTTATAATCACCAGCCTACTATAAACACCCGCAGTGTGAGAAAGGCTCTCTCCCCCTCTGTGCTTCAGTGCTGCTGCTAAGCACGAAGCTTTTTTGTGGTTTCATTTTAGTAATCAGGATCTCTTGTACTTCCCGGACAGATGGCCATTCACACTTCAGTGCTCACTTAAACACATACGTCAACGATAACAGAACATTTCAGCTCAGAGCAGGCCAATGCAATCTTCCAAATTCAAGGCTATCTGTCATTTTTGTTAGTTATATAAAACCAGAGTCAAAAGAAAGTAGGACTGTTCCTCTTTGGAAGGATAGAAAGAAAATGGAAAATTCCACCTGGCTTGCTGTCAACATGAAACTCCAGCAAGGCTATTTAAAATGATTTGAGAAGGTTTGAATGTGTAGCCTCTGCTGATCCATTGGCACTCACTCATGGGGCCCGCTAAGAAAAGGGAGCAGCAAATATCAAATTAGAGAATGAATGTTCAGGCTGCTCAGAGCCCCCACCAGTGCATTAATTCCAGATATCCTCTTAAAATCCATCTCATGATTATCATGGAATGGTCCTGGGTTTGTCTCTTGAGGAATTAGATGAGCAGCAGCACCTTGCAGCTGCACTCCTCAGCACAAGAAAGGCAAACTGGGATGGAGGGGAAAGGATCTCCCCAGCTCGGACGCTGACCCCCCGCGCCTGCTCAGGATGGACGCAGGATTCACAGGGATAAAGAGACAAAATATTTTCTTCTGCTGCTAAGGCATCATCTGAGACAAGAAGGAAAGCATTTAAATTTAATGACATTCTCTTTAGCTTCAGGGTGGTCTCTGTGTGAAAAATGGAAATCTGAAACAAGCGAGGAAAAAAAAACTGAACAACTATTCATGACATTTCTGGGTCCTGCCAGTCACAGGAAGATCCTGTGTTCTGCTGAGAACCTCTCCTTAGCTGAGCTTGTCAGCAACTGATTTTTTGGTTTTTTAGTTAAAAATTAAATTTATAGGCAATCTTGTTGGAACTTTGCCAAACCTAACCCAACCTATGAGCCATTTAAAGTTCAATTAATTAGCAATTAAGAGGACAGAATTAACACAGGGGAGCATTTAGGAGAGTGTATATGTAATCAGCCAATAATTACCAACACAGAAACAGAACTATGACACAGTATGAGTTTCCAGCACGCCCACCTAAGTGTGTTAAGATAATGAACATAGCAGTGGTTAAATATTTTCGGTTGCCATCTGGGGGAATGTTTGGTAAAAGTCTACTTCTGCAATTTGCACCTAAGCTACTGACCGTAAAGCTAAAGAGGCTCAACTGGCACTACAAACTTCCACAAACTTACAATGCTGTTTATTAGCTGGGTCTAAAATCTCTCTTTTTCAGTGGACTGTCAATAATGGAGATGTTTATTGTTCCACACTTTTGTCACGTGCATTTGCAAAAGGAGATTTCTCATCAATAACCAAAGCAGAGCAGCAGTGAATCAACAGTCCAACCAGACCCACCAAACAAAGGAATCCTGTGGGTGAAAAACAAAGTTCATTAAAATCAGCCTGACCCTGAATGGCTCTATCATTCTGAAAGTAGAAACTGTGCAAACTACAGAACTTAGGGAACATTTTGAAAAGGAGTTAACTGAATTTATGCTGCAGTGGTTTATATGGTCAGGGAAAGCACGGCCACCCCTCTGTGGAAGTGTAACACTGGTGGTACTGGAACCTGCCAGCACACTGCAAGAGTACAGTCAAAATCCTTACATATGGATCATAAAAATCAAAGGGTTATCAAAGCCTTCACTATTTTCTGCCATTCCTGGTATAAAAGATAAAAAATCTTTGAGATAACACAAGCAGAACTCCTTCCCAAGGTATAAAACGCTGCCCCGAGTAGCTGGATTTAACCTCAGCCATGTGGTTAGTGCTGGAAAAGGCCCCTTAAACAAACTTGTCTTGTCAAACACATTGTGAAATAAAAGAAGGTGACCCAGAAGATCCTTCCAGGCACAACAGAGGAGTGACTTTACAGATCAGCAGCTTTGACAAAGTAGAGGAGCTGACCCAGGATAGGATTAGCTGGGGAGGAAAGCGGGGTGTTGTGAGCTCCTGATTGAGCTGGAACAAGGCAGAAGATGAGAATAAAACACCCTTCAGCTCCTCACAGGAACCACTGCTAAACTTTGAGGGGAACAAGATAAATTAGAAGGAAGAGAATAATTAGTTTTTCTCCTGGAATATAATTTGTAATTCATTCTGACTGAAGAAAAAGGAGTGTTTTCTTTGTGGAAGAGGCTGAAGGTATCTGAAAATCTCTGTGCCTCACCTTGTGCTTTTTCTGATTTAAGCTTTCTCTTGTGGCTGGTGGAAGCCTTTAAAGTTGACTGGATGCAGATAAGAGGGCAGGATGGTTAAGATGGGTGTTCTTTCTGCAAATTGTTTGTGTTTTTATAATCCTCTCTGGATGAGGCATACTATGAAATCTGCCACAGCTGGTTGACAGTCCTTCATGGAAGTGCCAGCAGAGCAGAAATTGCTTCTGGATGAACAATATTAATTTAAAATGCCATTTATTTATCGAAAGCATTAATCTATTTTTTTTTTCATAACTGTATGGAAATAACATAATTCTTCTTGAAAGTAACTGATGACTCACTGTGCCTCCTACTGTAAGTTTTATGTATTTTTCTTGTGCAATCTCTGGCAAAAATTGGTTAATAGTCACCTTAGGCTTGGGTACAATGGACACCAAATACTCCAGCTTTCCTTTGAATAGATCAAATTGTTTAACTGCTCAAGAATAGATATTATTTAGATAAAGATTTGCTGAATGCTTATTTGAATTTCTGAGTTTGGGGTCTGTTTTCCTCTTTTTCATGTATATGTGATTTGGCACTCCCATGGGGTTTAAGATGGTTTATAAAAGCTTTGCATTTCCTTTCTGCAAGCTGCTGCTACCTGTAAACATGTATTGCGACATCCAGATGAAAAAAAAAAAATCATATTTTTTAAAAAATAAGCATTATTACAGCACTTAGAAGTACTGTGTTTTAATATTCCTCCTATAAGCATTAAATTTGTAAGCGCAATCCAAAGCCTGTTGGCCCCATCTGAATTTTTCCAAAAGTACGTTTTCAGTCAAAGAAGGAGCTCCAACTCTTTGGTAACTTAAATCTGAAGCTGATGATTCACGATCTTGTTCTCCATTCAATTAGTCAGTTCATTCCATGCCATCTCAGCACATGCCTCTATCAGTTGCAGGACTTTTTTTTGTTTGTTTGTTTTTTCCCTCCCTTTGGTCTCAGTATTATTTTGTGTACTACTTGATTACACAATTGCTGCTAACAGCTCCTAATGAGGTGCATGTTCAGGTCTCTGTCAGTACCATAAGAACAGTTGCTCAGTAGGACACACAGCTGCTGCTGGGACTCCTTTGCTGGAGCCCCTCCTGAGGCAGGGGCAGCCCATTCCCATTCCCATTCCCATTCCCATTCCCATTCCCCTTCCCATTCCCACTCCATTTCCCCTGCACTCTGAGCTGCTGTGTTTGCAGGAACCTGCCTGGTCCAGCCCCTGCGTCCTCACCAAGTGTGGGCTCTGTGTTCTCACTGCCTCTGTCACTCCCAAACCATCCCCTGTACCACTGCAAGCCTTCACTTCAGCAGCTCTGCTTTGCCTAAAGTAGTCTGCAGCAACAGGAAGAATTTGCTTGGGCTCTCAAATTATTCTTTGTGGAGCGGCTTTGTTCAGTAATATTAATGACCGCATAAATAACAAAATAACTTCTTACAGTTCTGCAGGATGTAATTCTATTTTAATACCCGACCTTCTTATGTTTTAATAAACTTATTGAAATTCCTTTTTTAATAATTAAACATTGTAACTATAAAAAGGGAGGAGATGCTTTGGATATTGTCTGTGGTTTAAATATCATAAACAAGCATCTTGCCTTTCAAATGTCTCTCAGTTGTCCAACATTTTGTTGAACATATGCCTTTCACTTGAAGATGAGGGTACCTAACTGCCTGAGCTGCTTTAAAAATAGCAAGCTTTAGAAACCACCAGTGCAGCCCATGTTTCCACCTTTACTTATTTAATAATAGGTTGTTGGTGATATCCAGGTGAAATCTAACTGTATAGGAAAGAAAGGGCAGCCCCATTGGAGCTGGACTTATTCTGTATTGATTATTGATTTTATATTTGTACTGTGTTGGAATCCAGGAGACTTGCCCCTTACAAACAACACTAGCATGCAGAATTGCCCCCAAGTTCTACTACCACAAGGAGTTACCACTCTCCTCAAGTGTTTCTCATGGCTCAATATAGAAAGCACATGTTTCTAAGAATATTTCTGAGCAAATGGATTGTTCCCCCTGTTTCCTCCAAGCACATATGACACCCCAGAAACATGAATGGCCACCTGGTTCCTGGCTGTGACATTAACAGAAGAACACAAGGAGAGCAGAAGTGAAAGCGCTGCCTGTGACTCACTGGGGGAAGACAGATTCATTTCTCTCTGGAGAAAGGAGTTTGCCTGACACACCCTCAAGAGCTCGGGAACCACAAGGAAGAAACACTCCAAGGGCTAGTGAACCTTTTTTGGGGAAAAAACCAAAACAAAACAAACAAACAAAGTGTATGTATGTATGTATATATAAGGTTGTTCATGCACAAGTAAATTAGGTTTGAAAAGCCTGTAAGCTCTATTTCTTCAGGTAAATCAGAACTCCCAAGTAAACTAATAACAAGTGCCAGCATAACGCTTTCACATAATAACTTTTGTTGTAAATGGAGCAGAAAACAGGACTGGTTTTAATAAGATAGAGATTGGTTAGAAAAAAAATTACCTCAAATTTCCAGACCACTTGTCTAAATTTTATGCAAATAGCTAAAGAAATTCCAAGCTTTTTCTTGCTTATGTTTTCTGAAATTATGTTCTACTTACTTTTATTAGAGTGCTTAAATAATATTTTTTGCTACCTCAAATACTAAGGCAACAATCTGGAAAACTGTGAAATGCTATTTCAGATGGAGGAGTCTCCAAAATCCAATCTACATCCATCTTAGCTCCCTAAAACAGTACATTATTTGATTATCAGACACACATGCCAAGTCATAAATTAATATTAAAGTCAGTGATGGGACCTGAACCTTGATCTGGTGGCTTCCCAGGTGAGTACACTGCACTTGAGGTAATAGAGTAATTAGACAGCTTTTCCTCTGAAGGATAATTGCTAATACATGTTAGCTGTTGGAGAGAAGCCCTCCTGAGGAGCAGATATGGGTTTCCTTTTTCATTAAAAAAGAAACTTCACTTTTTCAGTGGTTAACCTTCAGCATATTAAAATGTTTAGTGCCTAAGTTAGATAGAAGTGTTCCTCTGAGTAACAAACAATTAAACATAGCAGAAAAGGGGGAAAGTAGGACTATGTTTCTGAGACAAACCCACAGTGGCAATTAAGTCCAAGCTACCCTGCCAGCCATTCCTTAGCCCACAGGACTGCAAACTAGCACACAATCTGGGTGAGGGTTGATAAAGATAATGAATCCTGGGATGCACAGGGAGCTCAAACAGCCTCACCCACAACTGAAGTCTTTCAGACATGATCTCTGGCACATGCCACAGTCCATATGTACAAACGTCCCTGCTCACAAACATTTGTTTCCTTATTTTCTTGAACTCTGCTCTTGGTTTTAGAGAGTCATAAACCTGCTTACATAAATGTATATGCATCTATTAAATAGATCAGATTCACACATGTAAGCCAAACCTGTTACTTGAACCTATGAATTTTAATAAATTAAAATTACATTGGTCCATATGAAGACAGAAATATCTCATATGCTGAGTCTTTAGTGTAAAAAATAATACTGAAGAACAGACAGTAATTAATACGACTGAGACCTTTATAAGCTGAGTTAGATGCTTGCAGTTTATTTCAGGGCGTGGGTTAGGAAAGCTTGCTTAGAGCCAGCAGAGTGAACTCAGAGCAGGCATAAGGGGGACAATAAGATATGAGTTAGTAAGGGTGGATACAATTGTAATCAGCAAGAGAACCAGAGGGCAGATATAAGAGAAGATTAATAAGAGTATGAAAGAGGGTCTAAGTAAAGGAGGTGAGTCAGAGATCAGCAGGGAGAAGTAAGTGTGAAGAGAGAGGGAGAGCAAGAAGAAGAGTAAGAAGTGTGTGAGCTCACTTGTACATTTGTTTATATAATCAATACACTGAATATTCTATTTCTTTAACAAACCAATCTTTCTACGTATACTAATACAACTACATTTGCTTACAACCTATAGAATCTGTTAGTTTTGTTTCAATTAGGTTATCTCAGGGTCCTCTGAACTTTTCCTTAAAAGGAAAAGAAAGAGGGTCTCTTGCAGGAGTTTTATGGGGGAAAAGAATGTGCTTTGTCATACCAAACCGTTTCCTATTCAAACCACACTTTAAGTTGAATTTCTTCTTTTTCAGCTTCTTTGGCCATACAATCATATTTATAATTCCTTTCTAATTCACCATTCCCTACACTTTAGACCATAGATACCCACAGTTTCTGACAGATGAAAGAGAACTGTACAACTTGTGAATACAAATCTCATACACGTGAGAAGCTCAGTTTGGTCGAGTATGCATTGAAGTGTGCCTAAATTTTCCTATTGACATGAATTAAACCAGGTTTGGAGTCTAAATCATTTAGGTCTGATCCTGTCTTCCCTTACATCTCCTGTGATCATTAGCATTTTAAAGACTCAATGTCCAGTGGGTATGAAGTGCTGCTAATCTAGTGAGTCTCAGAATACAAACATCTAGATTTCAATTTAATTTTGGATATTTTTACATCCAGAAAAAAAAAAAAATTACCTTGAGAAGCACAATGTAAGATATATCTCATATATATTACAGGTGAGTACCTCATATTGCTTGACAGATTCCATGGGTTTCATCTATCTGGTAACTCTAAATGAGAGATACAAAAATCCCTGGAGTTGGATTTCAGTTCTAATGTGAGATTTGAGCAGCAGAGCATCCTTTCCTTAATTCCAATTTTGTTTTTGCTTGAGTTTGTTTTGTTTTGTTTTACCTTCTCTCAGAAGTTTTATATAGCTTCTCTTTGTCTCCTTCTACATCTTTCCAGGCTGAACTGGCATTCCTGGAACCCAGCAACTCCTGTCAATCACTAAGAGTTAAGGCCACTTCCAGAAAATTTGAACTATCAGCATGGCAGCATTAGTGCTGCAGGGACAAGTGGCATGTCAGCAGTAGTGGATGGAGCCATTTACAAATTGCATTAAAGAAAAAGAGAGGGTATGATTACTGACCCCTGAAACAGAGGGAAAATCCATTATAGCATTTTTTGTTATCATCCCAGACTGTGCAGTAATTTTGACACTATACCATAATAAAGCAGCTCTTTGTTTGCAAGCTCCACTTGCCCGGGGCACTGCTTTGCAGTCAGCATCAATAGGGTGCTGCTCACTGTCTTCTGCAGAGGATGGGAAGTCAAGGCCATGTCCACAAAGGCTTATTAAGGGCTGCTCTGGGCTTTTTGCTCATTTGGAAATGTTCAGAAATGTCCACTTGTGTGTTCTATTTAAACTTCTGTTGGAATGACCATAGGTGCCTGACACTCAGCTTAGACTCTCAAAACAGATGAGTGCATTCCTTGAATTTCTTTGTATCAGTAAATACCCACACATACAGGAAGCTGATGTGTCATTCTGACAATAAGACATGATTCCTTTTTTCTATTTATGAGCTTCTTCCATGGATCTGCCACCGCACATCTGCACAGATGATCCCAGGATATCCAGGCACCCCTTGGAGAGCAGGTGCCTGGCAGGACAAGTGTGAGGTAAGGCCACGCCATTGTCCTGCTGCAGCTGGGAACTGGAGAGACAAAACCACTGAAGCCCACATCTTCAAAATTATTTATACACCTGTCTTCATAGATCTTAAAGACACGAACGGATTTCAAAACAACGTGTTCATAGCAAAGCAGGGAACTGAACCAGACTTTCCAGAATCCTGTTGCAGCCGGAGCAGGTCCGTGCCTGCCGAATGTGCCCGTTCTGTGCAGGGGCTCCAAGCCCCTGTGCTGACACAGGAAGGCAGCACACGTGCAAGCGCTCGCACCTCACCAAGGCCAGGGCAGTCAGAGCCTTGTGGATTAAGAGCTGCAGAGATGATGATTCCCATTACAACATAAATCAAACAAAGGAGAGCAGCAGTGAGAACTCTCACTCTGCCACCTCATTTCCAGCGTACCTCAGGAAGGACAATTAAAGGAGGCCTTGTGTCTGCATATTCATCAGTCCTTTTGCTGAGGCTGCCAGCATGAATAACTGTGGAAGCCACTTGTGGTGCTGGCTGACAAGTGTCCTCTGAGAACCTGATCAAGAGCACTGTGACCTACAAAGCCCCATTTTACAGATGGGAGATTTTGGGTTCAGCCTGGACCTTTGGAGCTAAGCTGGCTTAACTGAAGTTGAACTTTGGGGCTGGGCTGGCTGTCGTTGCTGCAGCACAGTGGGAGGCTCTCAGGGACAGGAGCTGTCCCCGTGCAGGATGGCGCTATTCCATGTGCTATGGGAATGTATTGGAGTGGGAAACTATGTAACAAATTCTGCATCTTTGTCTGTTGGCAGGTTACAGTTCTGTAATTTATTCACCCCTTCTATATCTGCCAAACTCTCTGCAATTTTTAGTCTATTAATTGAGCACCAACAGTGTCCATTATGAGTATCTGCTATCCTATTGTTTCTGATTCTCCTCTGGGTGAGGGGAGTTCTTGGCAGCCACTTTCCACTGTGAGCACTGAGGCTTCCAAGTTCCACATTAACTTTCTGATGAACATTCTCTAATAGTCACTAAAAATTTACTGTTTCAGCAGCATTACTGCCATTAAATTTACTTGCCTGAATATTCACAGGAGTCAGTCCAAACAATATAAATCCAATATGTTGCTGAATATGAGGTTAAAATGTGCATTAAACTGATTTTTTTTGTTATCAGAGTATGATGGATAACTTTTCAGTCAGTCCTACTGCGCATGTTGAGGTACCGATAATATTTTAGTTGGGCAGGCAGTGTTTTCAAGGATTTGCAGTCACTGTCCTTAATGCTCCAATTGGCATACACACCACAGTTTTATTACAGTTCATTTATTGACCTGGATCTGAAGAACCTATTGGTTAACATATTAAAACTGACAATAACTATACTGACATATTTCTTATTAAATCTGAAATTTATAATGCTGCTAAAATTAATTTTTATCCAGCTTCTAGGATCCAAAAATTAGTTTACAGAGCATAATTTGTTTGGGTATGCCATGATTTGCTTCACCCATGTGCATTTTCTGGTGCTATTACTAAACATTCCATTTGGCTGACATTTTAATCTACCCAGCACAGAAAAAGACTCCTTCCTGATTTAATTTCAGAATTGCTGAAAATACTACATTTAGATGAAGTCAGTATTTATAAGAGGAGCAAGCTGGATGCCGGCCTAAGAGTTTGCTTTTGCATTCATCTGCCTTTTGAATTCCAAAAGATTTGCAGCTCCATGTGCCATGGTGACTGTTCCATAGGCAGAGGGGCAGCTGCTGCCTGGGTTTGGGGTGAGCTCACGGTGTCAGCAGGACATGATGGAACAGAGGAGATCCTGCATGAAGGGCAGGGCTCTGGTTCGGCTTTTGCTCATTCCATTCATCTGAAATCACACCCTACAGACCCAGGAGTGAGGATACCTCACATCCTCTAGCTTCTGTTGGTGGGGCTGTTGAATAGTGAGAGTTCATGTGGGGATTATGGGTGGGATTTTTCAAACTCTTATCTGAGTGATTATGCAGTAGAAATGAGCCTTTGGGGTACTCAGGTCCCAGCCAGTTTTCTCAGCTTTGAAAGGGGAAAAAACCCAAACCAGTGTTTTGTACTCACTGTGACTTTCTGAATATTATTATTCCTCTAGGGTTGTTCTGGTTTTACATGATTTCACATTTCCCTAAATTTTCTTTGCTGCCTTTAAATATTACTGTAAATCCCTTCACCCATTTGCAGCTTGGCAAATCAGCTTTTTGTTTAACCCTTTGTGACAAACCTATTTTAAAGACATTCTTCTTCCTTCCCCTTGCTTTCTAAGTTATCAAACAAGACCCTGGGGATCACTGAGGATACAAGGGAATATTTCACACAAGGAGCCTAATGCACCGATCACATTCAGGGTTGAGTAATTGAATTTCATGCATAGTGCATGAACACGTGACAGAATCTCCTCTTTGCACTGTCAGCTAGACACAGCACCATGGATCAAACTGTTATTTTTCAGATTGCTGAAAATGCTTTATAGAGAGAAATATATATCTGCCAGCAAAGCATTTTCCAAATGAAGACAGAGCATAAAACCAGCCCTCAAGAAACACAACCTGGTAATGGTGACATTTTGCGTTTGCCAGCACAGTAACACGAGGTGAGGAGCCAGGGTTTCACATGCAGGCAAAGCTGACAGCATCAGCACCTTGCTTGAGCTGGAAAATCCAGGGGAGGCCTCAGTAGTGCCAGCAGGAATTCCTGCCAGCAACCAGAGGAATCCCCCTTTCCAGAGGGGGCCAGGGTGAGTGGGAGCAGCAAGCACCCAGACCAGCAGCAGGAACATGCCCTCATCTGCCCTGCTCCTCTTCCCACCTCTCCAAACACTCCTCATCTTCTCTTCAAGGAAACAACACTCAGTTCTATCAGGAGCAGCACATGGGAGCCGCTATGGAGTTATTTTTTCTTTTTGTCCCCAGAAAAGAGCAGATAATACCATCACTGATACAAATGAAAAAAAATGAGTAAAAAAGGTGTGTGTTTTTTTTAAAACAAAATCTGCTGCTAAAAGGGAAAGAGAATAAGGGACCTTGCTACAATGAATGTTTTACTTTATACATCAAATGCTTTAAACCACTTACACTTTTTTCCTGTAACTTTAAAGAAAGGTTAGAAGTATTTCTAGAGGTGATTGCTTGCCATGGAAGTAAGTGGGTCAAAGACTCTATACTTGAAAAATCTGATTCTTTTCTCATTATTTAACTCCTAGCACTGGCAAAATATAACTTTCTAAACTCACTTATTTTGTAAATATTAATGTAATAATCCTTATAAAACCCATTTTTTTCCCCTATATTTAAAAGAATTAAGGGTATTTAGGTACCTAGGAAGAATGCAGCTTGGTATTCACATGCCTGTGATATCAAACTTTAAATTTTTGCAATACCCAGTAAGAGAGATAGAAAAGCAATGCCAGTGTAAACCAGTGAGAAATGCCAAAGGATGCTCACATTAGGAAAACAAGACTTTGTGTAAATCTAGCTCTCAGAGGATAAAAGGTCTGTTTTCAGTCTGGAGACTGAAAATGTTGGCTGTCAGAGAGCTAAGTTCACTTCAGAAACTGAAAAGTCTGTAGCTGTTCACACAGAACCAGAAGTCAGGTGATGGCTAAATTGAGACAGGTTTTCTCTGTTTCTTATTTTGTCATCCCACACGGATGTATTTGAATTCTTGAATGGGAACATTTCCAGGTGTCTGTCTGATTACATGAAATGTATAAAATCCCTGTGTAAGAGCACATTAATGCACCCCAGTGTAGATTCCCTCTCCCCTTCCCCCCCAAATAACTTCTCAGAGCTGTATAGCTGCCCTTGTTTACTTAATCTTTTCTCATGTGGGCATTTTCTGTTCTACTCTTTTTTTGATTTCCTAGCAATTTTTAATGTTTTGTACTATTTAGTGTTTTGGCAGCAAATCAGCACTAATCTGGATGTCTTAAGAGAACAATTCACAATGACTTGAGGATGTCTTTTGTGTGTGGGAATACTTTACTTGGAGCCCATAATGACATAAGAAAAGTTATAATTACTTTCCTCTCTATAAACAATACTTTAAATTAATTGCCCAATAACTCAATATTAAGTGATCCTCCTGTAACTTTTCCATGTCTGCTATAGATTAAGTTGTCCTACATAAATTTACAGCAAGCAAACTTTCTCTGAGAAACTCCCTCTAAATACACAGCACAAAGTTTAGCACAAAGCCCTGTGAGATCTCATTAATAACCTCCTTCCAGCACAAAAATCTAGCATTTATGTCCATCCTTTGTTTCTCTTTTAATCAGTTGTTAATCCACAGAATGAACTCGCCCTTCTTAGAATCGCCTCTTTTGACAAAGCTTTTGGAAATTCAGGGTTGTTCTGTGTCTCAGATTCAGCTCACCCACGGAGCATCTTTACTGCTGCCACCTGTGGATCTGCTCAGACATCTATGAATGGACACAGCAGGTCCCAAGTGCTGTCATGCACCCCAAATTCATGCCACATAGTAATTAGAGAGGAAAAGTGCTGAGCTGTGGCAAGCACACACATCTGTGGCCATAATCTTTTCATCAAGTGGCCTGGCTCCAGCTCAGTAGAGTTAATTTCTTCTCAGTAGCTGTTGCAGTGTTGTTCTGGATTTGGAATGGAAATAGTGTTGACAACACAGTGATATTTGGGGGTTTGACTAAGTCATGTTTATCCTAAATCAGGAACTTTATTTCCTTTGTCTCATGCTCTGCCCTTGTGGTTTGCAAAAAATTAAACAAATCAAAACTAGGAGGAAGCCCAGCTGGAACAGGTGACCCAAACTGGCCAAAGGGTCATTCCCTACCAGAGAGCCCAGTAACCATCATGCCCAGTACAAAAACTGGCAAGTCTGACCAGGGATTGGAAAGGGGGGTCTGGTGTCGGTCACCAGGCGGTGAGAAATTGCATTATGCATCACCTGGGGGGTTTTGCTGGTTTTTTTTTTGTTTGTTTCTTTCTTTCTTTCTTTCTTTCCTTTTTTATCATTATTATTATTTACCATTGTTGTTGTATTTTACTTTATTTTCAGCTGATAAGCTGTTCTTATCTCGACATACAAGTTTTACTTTCATTCTCCTCCCCATTGCATCGGGACCAATGGGAAGGGAAAGGGAGTTGAGTGAGCAGCTGTGTGGCATTCCACTGTTTTATCTCCAGCTGGGCTAAAAAAACCACCTGAGTCTACAACAGATGAACCACCCTGTTCTCACAGAGCAGCCTAATCCAAGAAAGGAAGAAGACAGGCAGGATTTTGTTGTCCTCCTAGAGAATGCATAACATCAATGTACCAGCAGCATCTGATGCAGAGATTTGAAAGTATCTGAGTCTATATCAGGGTTTAGCAGGTACAACAGGGCTGGAGTGCTAGGTGTCTCCTGTGGCTGTCTGAGCCCCAGGGAGCTGGCTGGCACTGTGGCCATGCTCACAGGGGCTGCCAGGTGTGACGCTGCAGCAGCAGGTGCTGGTTACCTGTGTCTTGTTTGTAGGTTTGAGATGCTGCCTGGCCCCAGGATGTGAAACAATGTTTCCCTGGCAAAGGGTAGAGGCCAGTATTTGATTCCTGTGTCCCTGAGCTGTGGTTCTCTCTGAGACACCCTCTGCACTTCCAGCACTTTGCTTTAGCCAGGGCTGTCATCTGGGTGGAGATGAGAGAGAGCAGAGACCTTGTTATATCCTGTCAAACAGAGACAGGACAGTTCATCCTGGCCAGGAGCAGCTGGCTCCCAGGCAATGCCCAGGCAGCTTTTCCCCAAACACTGACGCAGACCCTGGACAGAAGCATGGTGGGAGGCAGGACCACAGCAGGGACAGACTTGGAAGTGAAACACTGGGAACACAAGCAGGTCCCTCAGGGAAGCAAGGGCTGGACAGGGCACTGCTGGAAGGAACTGGACAAGGAGGTCACAACATGTGGCAAATTCACTGGTGAAAAGTGTTTGCAATAGACATGCAAGGGATTTCAGATGGAAAAAAATAGAAAAAAAAAAAGAAAAAAAAAAGTGTTTGAAAAGTGAAATGAACCCAAGTTCGTTTTCTGCTGTTCACAAGAAAAAAATCATTTCTAATAAGGTCTCCTTGTTAACAGTCTTCTCAAATACCAGACATTTTCAAAGAACTAATGGTCTCTTCATCTACTGCAGATGATTATTTTTTATGCAGCTGATTGTTAATTCCTACAACTCTTGTAATTCCAGATTCTGAATTAATCTCCATTCACTTTCAGGACATAACTATCCTATTACTCCTTGAAGTCACTCATTAAATTCACCCTATCTTATTCAAGAAGCACACTGAAATCCTGATGGACACTTTTGTTACTCCTCAGTTGAAGTACTTTAATGCACTTGATTTGCTTTAGCTCCCTAATTTCTCTGTGAGCTGTTTTGCAGTGATCTAGAATCCAGCACATTCTACTCCTTGAACTCTCCACTCCTGTAACTGCTCTGATGCTGTGTCTGCTATCAGACCGTACATAAAAAGCTAGTGTTAGGCTCAGTGCACACCAGCCATGTCACTGATAATATTTCCTACCCTACTTTACTCATGGTCATCATCCAAGCCCCTGGTTAAATCTGGCTGCCTTTGAAGGCTGGAAACCACAACAAGATCTGGCCAAAGTGAAAGCATTCCATGATTTTTTTTTTTGTGTGTTTTTTTTTTGTTTTTTTTGTTTGTTTGTTTGTCTTTGTTGTTGTTGTTGTTTTTTGTTTTTTGTTTTTCTCATTGATTACCAGCAGTGAGCCTTACAAAAGCATTTGCATCACACCATAGATGGCTGATTTTCAGCAGAAAATACAACTCATTTTCAGCAGAAAATAATAACTATAAAATAATGTGTTCCATACTGACACTTCTTTATAGCATTGATTTATATAATTACAAATAATGGTATATATTACAAAAATAATAAGAGAATATATACACTTTTTCTCTAAAAGTAAAAAATTCTCATCTTCCCAGACTTTTGGCAAACTTTATGATACAGAATGGCAGATTCAGAATTTTCTAGACCACGGGATAAAGCTAACTGCAGATTAATGTAATCAATACCAAAACCATTATCTTGAGATATTTTAGGGAAAAGCCAAATGCTTGACTGTTGCAGTTGATGGATCAGGCAAGTGCCTGCACCCATGTATTACTGCTGCCTTTCAGGAGAACCAGGACTCCAGCCAGACTCAGAAACACACCAACTTCAATTTTAGGAGCAGTCTCTGTTACGGAGTCATGCACTGAATTCCTGCCCCTGCAAGGCAGGGCAGGGACACAAGAGGACTCTGCCTCCCCTACACTCCCAGCTGTGATTTCCACCTGAGTCCAGTCCCGTGGGAACCCTCCAAGGGCCCAAAAGCTGAGACAGAAGTGATGAAGAGCTGCTCCTCTCACATTTGTCACACCAGGGTGTGTTGTGAGAGCCTGACATGGGGTCGCAAAAACCAGAATTCTGGATGAAGAATCAATTTCAAACCACACTCACTTTTTTTTTTTTTTTTTTTTTGAAATTTCAATGTG
>VWZN01013176.1:1175889-1221205 GCA_013396955.1 Regulus satrapa
CCCATCCCCAGCTCTGTCACCAGCCCCAGCTCTATCCCAGCCTTGTCCCCAGCCCTTTCCCAGCTCCAGCTCCATCCCCAGCTCTATCCCAACCCCATCCCCAGCTCCATCCTCAGCCCTAGCCCTGTTCCCAGCTCTATCCCAGCCCTGTCCCCAGCTCTGTCCCCACCCCATCTCTGTCCCCAGCCCAGCGCTGTGCAGCTGGTTTTTGTCAGAGCACGGAGCAGGAGCCCTGGCACTTCTCCTCCCCGCTGGTCCCCGGATGGCTGCTCAGCACATCGAGGTAATTGACTCATCTTGGCTCAGTCATAACCTCAATCAGCTGGACCATCTCATTTTCCCCCCAGCCAAGGAATCCTGCCGCTCTTAATACCAGGGCAGCAACCAACCTCTTTTTGGAGGGAAGCTTATTGCAGAATATCCCCCTGTATCTCTGGGAATTAGCTGAAAGTTTAAATGTTTCTTTAGAAAGAAAACACTTTTTCCAAGAAGGGGGAGCTCACCTTCTATCTTTGTGACAAAAAAAAAAAAAAAAAAAAAATCTCTGAACAAAAAGCCAAACCTCAAAACAAGACTGGGAAAAGTGAAAGGAAAAAAAACATTCTGGTTTAAATGTGACCCTCACACTTGCTGAATTCATACCAAAGTATTTGTTCACTGGATTTGAAATCCACTGCAGCTCACTTTCGTCTGACTGCAGAAACTGCAAACAGGAAATCTCCAGTTTAGACATCTGCAGGGCTTGAGGCGCAGGTATTCAAGGAAACCTTGTCAATAGAAGTGACAGTCTTTGCCTTGCCTCTCTGAAAAAGCAACACTGTAGCCCCACTGTGAAAAACGAAGTTCACTTCTCTGTTATAGTTTTAAAGTTTATTCATAAATAGATAATAAGGAGAACATAATAAAGTAAAAAGCAGCCGGCCGGGTGTCTCTTGGCATGCTACCAAAAGAGCACACCGAACGTAAGATTCTTTTCGTTATATGCATTGACTTGTTACATATTCATACACCTTCATGCATTATTCAACAACAGCCCCCCTTCCCCAAATCGCCTTGTCCTGTCCACTTCTTTGGTCATAATCCTTCTCTTCAGACCTGGTTTTCCGCATAAGCTTTATCTCAAGAATGCGAGAGACTTGTTATCTGTTTAGAACCAGAGTCTTGTGAGAAAGATATTTACAACCCTTCTAATTTACTAGCACAACTAAACTACTAAACTATTTTCATTTTAACATTTGCGAAAAGCCAACTATCTAATAATTATTTATAACACCACTGCCCCACACCCAAAATGTGGTTCTGAATGCAGTGAACCTTAAACAAACCTTAAATATCAAAGTGAGCAAATACTTTTGAAAACTTCACTGTCACCTCAGTTATTACTATACTTGAGAGTTCTGTGACACATTAATTCCATAAACAGAAGATCAACAAAAACTGACAACTTATTTTAGGAATTCATACCAATGCCAATCCATAATTTTACCATAACAATCAGATTATCAGAAGGAATTTGAAGGATAACACTAGTCCCTTAGTGTAGACAAGTTTTCAAGGAATCCCAACCCTTTCCTTTGTACTTTTCTGGTATGATTTTGACAGCAAAATGGTGCCACAGCAGGGCAGCAGCAATTCTCCATGAGCCAAAGCAGGGAAGCAGCAGGGACAGACACCACTGCAAGGCTGGGCCATCCTGGTTCAACCTATTTCTGCCAAAGGCTGATCTCCCAGAGAGAGAGAAAACTCCTTCCTCCAGCAGGGCAGAGATCTCTGCTCTGGACCATTCTTGTCTCTGTGAGGAGCAGGTGCCAGCATTACTCTGGTCCTGGGCATTCCGGTGTGTGCTGTCCCCTCCACACACAGGTCCTTGCCAAGCCCCCATTTCTCTGAAACACGTGTCCCACACCCACTTGTCCCCAGTCTGCACAGATCAAGTGCTGAGCAGTGGGGTGGCCACAGCCCAGCCCTGCTGTGCCTGTCCAGGAGCCCCCCAGGCTGGGCTGGAAGGAGCAAGGAGCCTGCCAAGCTGACATCCTGTCACAGCACTTAGTGCCAAAACACTTCAGTCAGGCTCTGGGATGTGCTGTAACACTGGCACGTATAATTACAACTTAGAGAAGAAAAACAGCTTTTCAGCTGGTGCATTACACAAAGGAAAATAATATTTTCCTCCAGAGCACTGAGCCTGGGGAAAATTTTCTGCTCCCTCTGCTGCTGGCTTTTACATTTGGGAAAGAAGAGAAAGGAAAAACCCTGCTGATGGCTCTGTAGACTGTGGTGCTCCTCACAAGTCTTTACCCACATGGGTTCTGGCCCTTCCATAGATTCTTCCAATGCCCCTCACTCCCAATTTACCTCTTGGAATGTCAAACTAAGATGAGCTTGGTTCCTGGATGCAATTGGTGGTGGTTCCTGCCCCTTTTCATCTGTCCTTTCCTGTTTGTTTTCATCTTGCAAGGTCCCCTCCTCTTTATGCTCATCCTTCCACAAAACGTCCTAATTCAAGTCCACCTGAAGTGGGGGCAAAGAGATAAATACATTCAGACTTTTACTCTGGAAAATGTCCTTTTCATCATGTCTTTTTTCCCTTGACTTTCACATATTTGCAGTAAATTATCGGCAGTTTTTTCCTTCCAGCCTTCCTCACTTATAGTCTTATAAAGATGAAGATGGCCCACATAAACATACACATCATACTGATACAATTTAAAATCTGAAAATATCTTGTGGTATGCTGACTCCATCCTTTGGGCTGGAGGACCTAATTTTTTGATGTGACACATGGAATTTCTTCTTGTTAAGTCACCTGTGCAATGTGAGAGGCACATCCAACTTGATCAAGAGCACATTTCTTCAATTATGGGGGTAAACTTCCGGATCTGAGTATGCAAAGTGGCCACAAAGAGGTTCTGAAATCTTGCAAAGGGTTTATCAGAGATACCAAACAGTATCATTGTTCTGCGGCTCACAGAATTTCCCTCTGAGGCATCTCAGACTTTATCACAGAAAACATTCACTAAATGATGATTACTTTCACTTTGGTTCAGCTAGAGAATCTGAGGGGGAGAAAAAAAGAAATAAAACAAACAAAAAACCCCAAAAAAACAACCTGGCAACCTTCCAGTGGGTTTTCTGATGGAAAAAAACACTCCACATGTAAAAATCAAAACATTTGGTGGGAATGTGTTGATTTCAATGTATTTTTTGATGGGTTTCTCCTGTACGTGTGCTCAATAATCCCCCTCTGATGTACTGCCAGCCGGGCTGTCTGTTGTGCAAGCCCAACAGCTGTCTACCTGGTGGCCTTCCAGAGCCTGCAGGGTGTGTGGGGAGCCAAGAGCACCGGGGCTCCTCGCCCCCAGGGGAACAAAACACATTGTTCCTCCTTGATCCTGCTGGGCACAAGGCACAGAGCTGTCCTGTCCTGCTCCAGGCACTGTCAGGAGCTGTGCTGAGAACTCAGCACAGCTCACCCTGCAGCGCAAAGGGGGGGCTTGAGATCACATGGTGCAGGAGATCACATCACTACCAGCAGCAGCTCACTGGAATTACCTGAGTACTCCAGCCTGCGTGCATACATGGAAATGCTGCTCCCAACATGTGCCAACACGCACAACTTCATACATGTGAACTTAAGGAGCACATTTCATCCTCTCTTACCTAAGATGAGGTATTTGTAGTACTGCTGTAGCATTCTGAAATCTAAGCAAAGAAGCTCCAGAAGTTGGCATTATTTCCATTTAATCAGTATGAAAGCATTATAGCTTTGCTATGAAAATGAAACAACCCTAGTCATACAAGATACATCATGACACAGAAAAATTAGAAAACACTGTGAGCTCTGCACAGCAAGATTTGTAAGCCTGCCAGCAGAATCACAAACTCGCACAGCTCTAATTTGTCTAGGAAAAAGGGGTGTTTAATTGCTGTGCATAATAAACACACAAACGTCAGAAAGCAGCCACAGATAACATGCACGAGTAGGTTCCAGCTGTACTGCTAAGGAAACATAAAAGTGATTTATTTTATATCTTGATCTTACGTCAAATAAATCACATTAAAATAAAACGACCACATTTCCCTAAGTGCTCAGCACTCAGCAGCACTGGCTGGCCTGGCCACTGAGCTCTTGTGGAAACACACTGATTTTGTTTAGGGGTCTGCAGGGTACAGTGCCATGCAGCAGTGCCTGAGCTTCCACGGGCTCCACAAGCAGTAGCTGATCACTTGTTCAGTCAGCCCACACAAAGCCAAGCACCCAAACTCCTTTATTGAGGGCTGACTCTGATCAGTCTTATCTCTGCTCCATGTGCAAAGCCCCTAAGCATCAGCTGACTGCTTGCAAAAGCCTGGCCAGGCTGTGTGGCCTGATGAGCGTCTCCAGGGACAGCCCTTTTATAAGTATCCAGCCAGAAGTTCAGCCTTGCTCCACCCCAGCAGCCACCACAGAGCACCAGATACCCACTGTGTACATGAATTGCTGTGTTATGAAACCATCTTTGAGTTATTATTTTCTTTCCCTGCAGAGGCTGATGGGGAAATACAAGGGAACTGGTCTGCTGGAAAGGAAGTTTCTTTGAAGGGCTGGGACAGGGTGATACCAGCCTGCAACTGGCCTAACAACCAACTCCTCAGGGCCACTTCTCAAGCTCATCTTTTATTGATAGCTGGAGAGACATGCACATGCAAACCATTCCCGCAGGCTGGGATGTGGTCCAAGTCACTATTTAACCCTTTGCAAGTGTCCATCTCAGTCAATGTTTCAGGTTACAATGGAGCTCCACTCTGTTTTGCAGCCTTTGAGTTTAAATAGTTTTTCTGTCGGCAATCATTAAACCTTACTTTACTGATAATGAAGTTGTCTGGGATTTTATTGAATCTGGAATTCAGAAAATACAAGCTTCTCCAAAGTGCTGATATTTTTTTCCTCCAAGACAACTTTTAATTGAATAATCACTTCCTCATTACCTTTCTTTTTCTGCCTGACTGGCTTCAAGAAAGAAAATAAAAACTATTCCTTTCCATACTGAGATGACAAACCACTTTTGTTCAAGTTTTTAGACACCTTGGGGTTTATCACTTTTCACAGAAGTCCTGCTTTGTATGTGACATTCTTATTACCTGCAATGGTCCTTTCTATACTGCAAAGCATTCCTTTCATTATAGTCAACACAAAAATTCCGTCTCCATCCCCTTAAAAAGGAATGGGGCAACCAATAAAGTTGAATATTTTGTGATTTCTTTTCCTACTTATTCACAGTATAGGATTCATGTGACAATTAGGCTACTGTTTACTTGATTCAGGAAAAAAANGTGGACTTGCAGGGTCTCCTAAAAAAAAAAATATTTAAAATTGGCCAGCTGCTATGTACTTGAAATCAATAGCAGAGATGAGAACTTGACTTGCTTTTGTGGTCAAGTGCACAAGGTCCAGTCTCCTCCTCACCATCATTTGTCTAAATATGAGTAACACATGTAAGAACTTGCAACTCTTTCAGAATTTACATCAATCTAACCAAAAATAATGCCAGAAAAATCACGGTGCTTTAATTGCTTTTTCTCTTTAAAATTGTGAGTTCCACAGCTGGAATAAAAGACTGTGTACAACAGTGAAGCCATTTCTCTCTATGATCACAGTGATGAAAAAAGCTTTACCTGAACATGAAAAAAGATATTGCCATCATAAATACAGATAATAAATAAATTCGTCCTTTGTTCTAGTGGAAGGTGCACAGTTGGAGATAGGAGAGGCTTGGGACTCTGTTATTTAGTGCAGGGGACTGCTGAGCCATCTGTCCATAAGCACATAGCATCCTCTCCCATTTGTGCTGGAATAATCTCTCTGCAACATCTTGCCAGATCAAGGCTGGTCAGGAAAAACTGACTGGAAGAACTGAATATAAAAGTTAGGTTGAAGAAAGTTATTAAGAGAAAATCTTACCAGAGGAGAACACTGGCATGAGAGAATATTATGATGCAGAGGATGTAGAGACACATACAAACGGAGCCTTCCTAATCTCTTGCATACTCAGAGACTGAGAACATATTTACCTGAGACAGTACAGCTGGAACTTTTTCTTTGACCACAGAAAAAGTAGTTGATCTCTTTTTGGTTAGCCAATGGGCAAAATATTAAAAAATCAGCCTCAAATGAAAAAATATTTTTAAACTTTTGAAAAATTATCCAAGTGTAAGTAATAAGAGCCATAAGAAAAGCTGAGTAAAGTAATTGCTAGAATCACTCGTCATTAGCTATTACCATATCACAAACCAGAATAAGAGAAGGCAGCAATGTTAAACTACTTCTAAGCATATAAAAACAAAACAAAACAAAAAAAACAAAAAAAAAAAAAACAAACCCATGAGACGAAAACCCCACAAAACAAAATGTAACACCTGTTTTAGCAATAGAGTTAAGTTGCCACAAGTAATATAACACATGTAGAAAACACTTTTGTTTTATATGGAGACAGATTTCTTTGAAACTTGGAACTTAGATTTTCTCTGGGAATTGACAAGCAATTAAAGCATTAGGGTGAGAGGATTCAGGCATTGGAAGTGAGAAGTCTGTGTTTAAGCTTATAACCTGTGATTCAACCTTCCATCTTCCTGGCACTATTTATATGGCAAAGAGATCATTGTTATGGGATTTACATAACTGATCTGCGTATGAGCAGCAAGCCGAAATAAAATGTTGCACTGCCTTTGTCAGAAATGGGAGAACACACACTTCCCTTTGCAAATCAGGGAACAAACAGATTTAAAGCTGCATCTCAGAGTCCCAATGAATCACAGCAGGTTGTGCGGTCAAACACATAAAGGACTAGAAGTCTTCTAATGACTTTACAAGTCATCTTAAAGCCATTCAATTTAGATAACCTCTTCAGAATAATGGCTTCTAAAGCTGCAATTCAGCACAAATCTGGCAATTTTACCGTACAGCACATCCACATCTTTGAGAAATGATCAAGGAAAGATTAAACCACTTCACAATAGGGTAAACTATTGCTCCAACTTGCTGTTTTAAGTGAAGTATTATCAAGATCATCTTGAAGAACCCCACTTTACTATTTAGATTCTCTAGTACCCAGAATGCTTCTTTAGGTTTATCAGATTTACAATAAGAGGGAGAAGGGAGATTTAGTAAGTCAATAGTGCTTGCTAAACTACATTTCTCAGGCTGAGTTACAAGCACATTATGCTTTATAAATTAAACTGGACTGTCAAGATAAATGCATAGGCAATACGGTGCTATTTGTAAGTAAATGCCTCTTTATGTTTAAACAGGTTCTTATAGACCAAGAAGCTGAATCTCTTTTTCCTAACAACATTATAAATCTAAAAGCCAAAGGAATAAAATGAAAAGGAAGTGGGCCCTAGGTCTTTGTGAAGGATTGATGACTCAGGGAATACTGAGTCTACCAGAAATGATTCTTTTTTTATTTTGCCTTTAGTTGGCTTTTGTCTAATCATCACGGGGAGCAGGGGGAGAGAAGACAGAGAGAAGGGGAATAAAGAAAAAGCAATTTTAGCCTTTCACTCCTTCTTTTAGGAAAAATTGCCTTACTTACCTGCATATCATGAGATACAGATAGCACTAAGTCAGCAAATTACTTGTTCTGCTGGATGTGCTGTACTTACCATGATTCACCCTGCCACTTACAGCAAAATGACACCCTATTGTAGCAGCAGAAAAACTACACTCTGGGGCTGCAGAAACATTCAGCAATTATCACCAGAGAGAAGGGTGCTACTGTTGGTAAACTACATGATAGCAGTCTCCCACCCCAGCCCCAGTAGCCTGTCACCATCTCTGCCCATCAAGTAGAATGTTTCTGCACGGGAGACCTGTCAGGGAATGAATCAGAGCCCATAAACCACGAGCAGGATGCATCACCTCAGACCCTGCAGGACTGGGGCAGTTTTCTGCAGCCTGCTTTTGTGCCTGCATTATGGGGCAGCATCTTTCAATTTCTGCATTAACCCACCCAATTAATGCCTGGAAGAGTTATTTCTCTCATCTACCTGAAGGTGCTGTAACAATTCAAACAGGCAAGTGATAAAAAGCATCTTTGCAGCAATAAAGCACATAAAAGGCACTAATGCTGTTATTCAGCACAAAGAAAATCCGAGTCAGACTTGGTTTCAGATTCTCTTTTCAAGGGTGGTGGGCTCTGTTGTAAAGGCTGGTGACTCCTCTGACATTCAAGAACAAACCTACAAAGCTTGCTGACAACTTCTGCAGAAGCCACAGAAACGCTGAATGCCAGCAGCAGGGCTGGGGGCTCTGTGAGGGGAGCCTGGGGTTGCCCTGTGCCAGGCACAGCCCATCCTGCTTCCCCCGAGCCTCAGCCAGCCTTGGGACACCTCAGGGGAATGTCCCCAGAAAAGACACAGCCTGCCCAGGCCCACAGCCTTCCCATCCTGTTCTCTCCCCCACCCTGCTGGGGGAACCGAGTGCATGGTTGTGTGGGCAGCTGGCAGAGAACTCAAGTCAGCCCACCACCTCACTGATCAACTGCAGCTGAACAGAACATTTGGTACAGAGCTTGGTATTTGTCACTGTCATTATTTAGCAGGGACAGTGGCCAGAGATGGGCCTAAAGCCTCCACATTTGCAGGATTTGGGCTGTGTCTCTTTCCCCCCACCACAATGGATGGTGCAGTGCACATATTCTAACTATACAGCCGAAAACACTGTCTCGTCTCCAAAGGAATGTTTTATTCCAACCTAAGCTGAATTGCAGACACCAGTGTTTGCAGAGGTCTCAATGTCCAATTCTAACAGCAAAGATGAGATGCAAATATTCAGATTTGTGTTGGAACAGAACAGTCATAGGCAGTAGTTCTGCAATACAGTTTATGCCTATGAGAAGACAAAGAAGACAAAGTTTTCATTTTAAAGACCTGTCCCTTCATCAATTAAATATTTGATCTCCTGGTAAGAAAAGAAAGACTCATTTCTTACTGGAACAAGTGCACAGATTGCATTAACAGGATGTTTGTGTAATTGCATGGACTGTTTGGACATCCAAAAACCACTAAGTTTCCATGCAGTGCCTGGAAGAACAGATTTACTTTGTAATTTTGAACTATTGATCAGGAAATTCAGCTTTCTTCCTTCTGTTTTTGTTTCACTTTACACACTTGCAATGAAAACCAATGAATAGAAACCATTTCTGCACGCCCCTCNAGGCATTTTCACCCTGTACATAACTCCTTCAGAAGCAGCTTCAGTTCGAAAGAGAGGAGGTGAGTGGTCCCTTCATAACAATCTGTAAAGGTGCCACTTTTTATCTACTGCCCTTTGATAAGAATGCCAAGGTAAGAAAGCCAAGATTTCCCACTCAGCTGACTAAAACTGAGTTGCTGCATAAGATTATTATAATCTCATCTATTACTCAAACGAAATGGTTACCTACTGCATTATAGTGGGTAAGGATTGAAAAAAAACCAAACAAACAAACAAAAAAACCCAACAAAACAACAAAGAAAGCTCCTTTCTGTGTTGAAACTTGGTATATTGTCAGCTTTCCCATATTTTGTTCATCATTCAGTCACACAAGAAGGTGTCCCTGCTGCCACGCATTTCCAGTACCAAGTGGAAACATTTTGTGCTGTCTACAGTTGGTGCTACAATTTGGTAAAGATGAGAGAGGAGTTAAGATCCCTTCAGCACCGCAAGATAGCTGTGGGCAGCCTGTCCTGTCCTGCAGTGCTTTCAGAAGGCCAGAAAAAATTAAAAACAATGAACAGCACTGACATTTTCTGAAGAGACCACATTATCATTCTCTTGTGATCAAGTTATCCCACAAAAACCACTGGAAAGTTGGAGAGTGCAGAATACAAGACAAAACCAGCAAAGCCATGGGGGTTCAGCCACTGCACAGCAATGAGACCTGTCACTGTCCTTCTCCATGCCCAGGATGTCATATTTCTGGTCTGAAAAGGAAGATACTTTTTNTTTTTTTTTGTGAAAAAAAAAATTTTTTTTTTTTTTTTTTTTTTTTTTTTTTTTTTTTTTTTTTTTTTTTGGAGGGGGGCAGGGGGGTTGGCTGGTTGGTTTGGGTTTTTTTCCCCCCTGAGAAACTCTTTCCACTTCCAGACTACAAAGGCAGCAACGTACATTCCTTCTCCTTTCCTCTTTCCTCCAGAATGATGAAATGCAGCTTTCAGCTCTCCTGCCCTGAGTCTGCCCAGCAATCCTTGCCCGGTTTTGTGCCACACTGTACTCCAGTGCAATAGCCACGGGAAGAGCTGCCCGGATCACACTCGGAGTGTGAGATCACCCTCACAGCTGCTCCTGCTGGGATGTGCTCCATTTCCCTCAAATTTACCTCTGCCTCACACCTGATGTAAAGATACACCCTGGGCAGTATGGATGGCCACACAAAATAAGTCGTGGGCATCAGTTTGTCTGGGGTTCTCTATTTCCTAAAAGTGCCCAAGATCCCCCATTTTTACATGCTGATCGCTTTCACAAGTTTTGGAAAGTGAAAACTGATGATGTGACAGCATTATTCGTACAGTTCTTGCTGGATGTAGTTTCGAGCAATTTGAAAATTGTAGTCTTGAAGCACAATATGTGTGAGACTCCGAAATCAGGGGAACAATTGGTTTTCATTTTCTGTCACATTTATACATCAGAATAGCTGAAGAGGAAGAAGGAGTGGCCTTATTCCATCCAGCTCAAGTTCTGCACTTTAGTTCTGCGGGCAGGGAGATACAACTGAGAACAAATGTTTTTGTAGTCACATCAAATGTAAAAATATCCTAGTTCTCTGTACAGAGCCTGAAATATTTCTATATTACTCGTTACGTATTAGTGGAGATGTTTGTATAACAAAAACCTTGCTTTAAATTCTATGGTCAAAAAGTTTTGCTCTTCAAGGGAATATGCCTTCACTTTGACCTGGACATTACAAGGCAACCCAGACACTTAAATCCCTGATCCTTACTACAGCATCACCTAACACTAGTGCTGAGAGGGGAGATTGGCTTCCTGTTAGATTGTAGCCCATCTCAAAGAAGAAGAAGAGAGAAGGAAAAAGAAAATGAAAAAAAAAAAAAGTAATAAATGAACAAATTGAAGATACTAAACAATTTTTACCTATCTGGCTAATAGAAGCAGAAAAGTGATCTGTGAAGGAATAGCTATAAAACTGTAGTTTGCTTCTAGTAGGAGATAATTTCCATACCTTGAGCTAAGATCTCTTCCTGCAGTGTCCAGGGCATCTTTCCAAGGGCTAGAAGAATGATATTCCAAAACGAAGCACTGTGATTTTTCTTTTTCTCATAAAAGTTAATATTTATTAGCAGGCTTTTGCTGACAGAATGATCTTTCTTTAGCTTCTTGCTTAAAAGTAAAATAGCAACAGGTTGATATCTTGAAGTAATATAAATACATCCATTCATTATCTAGTACAAATTTCCAGAACTTCAAAACGGGCTCACAGCAAGAATGCTGGGATGCACCTGGAAAGGTTCAATCTAAGGCAGGTGTCATTGCAGGATCACCGAGATCTCCAGATTGCAGAGGTTCTTTCCAATGTGGGCAGCTAAGCATCCTTTCTAGAAGCACTTAGAAGCACAGCCTGAACTGTCCTGTCCCCAGGACATCTCAAAAAATGACAGAAATCCACGGGGTTTTCCACAGCTCCATGTCTGGATCTTCTTCAGATGAGAAATGGGGACTCTTTCTCCCCCTATTTTCTCCCCATATTTTCTAGAGTAGTTTAAGAACCTGAGATTTTTTTATTCCTTATATTTTAGGTGCCAAAAATATTTTTTGGTATTTCCTTTTACAGCCTGAGATGTGTTTTTCTAATACACAACTTTTTGTTTCTGGCTGCTGTATTGACAGCTATTCAAATAGCACCAAAACTTCTGAAGTTTCAAAGTTACTGTTTTGTAACGAGTTGAAAAAGTTGTCACGAAGTGAACACCGAGGCAATAGAACAATGTTTTTGTTTGCTCTACATAGATTTAAGGAGCACAGTCATCCTTTTGTTTTGTGGAGGGCTGAACTGCTCTGAGTTGCAATGAACCTTTAACTGCTCTTGTGCTGCAAGGAGCCCTCCGAGTGTAACATTTGCATGGAAGTGATCCCAAACTCCAAACTCTTTTCTTGTCATCCGCTTTTTTAAACGGATACCGATAGGAGTTGTTTACAGTTTTGAAACATTTCACGAGTAAAAGCTGGTAAACGAACCATCCTCTTCTACTTTGTAAGTGAAAAGATACAGTTTTTAAAAGTGTGAAGTTCTGAAGAATGAGCTAAATTGTCTAATCTCAGAGTCACTGACATGACCCTTTACTAAATGAATCATTTAGCCTCGAGCAATTCTGATATTGGGGAACTATCGTTAACCAAAGAGACATTGCACTCAGTATCTGGGCTCCAACTCGGCTGATAAGAGGAAGAAAGAAGCATTCAGGCATTGCAACAGAAGCAGGGAATGTTTAAAAATCTGGTGTTGGGACCGTGCAGGCTGTGCTGTGTCCCCTGCTGCTGACACTCCCCAGGAGCAGCTCTGGTCCAAACTCAGCTCTCAAATGGGCACCACTGCCACATCGGGGCTTCCTCGACCCCAAACCACACCCCTGCACTTCCAAAGAATTCACCTCGAGTCCCCGGTTTTCAAGTGTGAGGAAATCATACTGCACTGCATTTATCTTGCATGGCCTTTTAGTTTTATTTTACTTAATCTGTTTAATTTCCATCTGAATACTAGTTTCACAACTCAATCACAACCCAGATTTATTTAATTAAAAAGTGAAAGTATCATGCTGTGTATCAAAAACATATTGCCACCAAGATCTTGCAAGCCAACTATTTAAAACAGTCTATCACCCCTGGAAATTAAAATATAAAGAAAAAAAAAATTGTTTATCCTCATTTGCTCAGATACCACATGAACAAATGATGCAACACAATGATCTCTTACTTTCTCAGCCAAAACACCAGAGGTCTTTTTAAGGCCTGCTTTGTAAATCTACAAGAAGATCACTGAGAGAAAAGAAACTGAAGAGAAATCTGTTCAGCTGATCTCTCAGAGTTAATTTCTTTTTCTTCTGCACCTTTTGGCAAAATAGAATCAGTAGGGAACACACATCACCTTAATTAGGTCTGTTCCTAAATCTACAAAGGTGACACTGGCATGTTTTTCAAAAGCAACAGCTTTAAATACATAAAGTAGTGTACAGCTGGGGAAAACAAAAACAACAACAAAAAAANTGAGAAAAACCTCCGTGAGGAATTTTGACAGATGTATGTATCTCTTAAATAATTATGGAGACTTTAAATGATGGTTTGAACTAGCATTCACTCAAAACATTACCTGGCCTACACACAGATGTGTTTGGCCAAAAAACTGACCAGAGAACTGAATGCAAAAGGAGGTCAGGGTATTTGTTCTGACATGCACAGGAGAATTTTCATGATGATTTTATGACTTCATTGACAGATCTGTAATTACCTTCCAAAAGATGTCATGAAAGTAATGAATCAAAGGGGAGAAACAGTGTTGAAAGCATCTTAGAAAAAACATCTGAGACACAGGTAACTGGGTCAGGCAAGTGATGAGGGTGGTGCTCTCCAGAGCCTCAAACACCTAAGGAGTAATACTGCCAAAACTTAACTGATGCACATTTCTCCCTGAGCTGATGGAGGCTCAGACTTCATTATTAGGGGAAATCAGATCTCTTTTTAGGGTTAAAGACAAACAAATGCCTTTATCCAACTTAGTGGCAGCAATTAGAAGTCATTCCTTTGTAAATTGTCAATCGACATCCTCTTATGTAAATGTCTCTCCAAATTAAAAAATAAGGGAGCTGTATCCCATGGCCTCAGCATCACGCTCTTTCTTCCTACAGGAGACAAGATGTCCACTTGTTGCCATTTGATCCAATAAACTGTATTAAGTTAGTAGCAAATGTTAATAGCTGACATTAGTAGTAGTCATGCTAAGGCTTGGTAGGCCGCATGTAGCCTGTAAATGAGCTGTTATAGCAGATTTTGTAATGAAAACAGTGTAGATAAGAGATAATCACTTATCTAAGGAGTGTATTTACATGTCTAAGGAGAATACACATCTATCAGTCTATGGAATGTACCTCGTGGCAGAAACCCAAAGGTCAGAGATAATTGTACTAAGCTGTAAGACCTTGTAATGAGAAGAAAACATGTAAAGAAACATATAAAAACCCTATGATTTTTCAGCAAGATGGAGCTCTGCCTTTGGACGCTAGTCCGTGGGCTCCCGGGCCCTCAATAAAGCACTGCATAAACGACTTCGGTTATTTGTGTTTTCTCCGGATCGGGCAACACACTGAGTTCCAGAAAAATATTCTGATTTAGAATACAGGTGCTGCAGCATACTGCCCTATTCACCCTGCCCTTTGATCCCAAATCCTAGTAGAGCAATTCAAATTTAAAAGCTCTTAGTCTCCTACAAAGAATATTGGCCACAGGTAGCAACAGGAAACAAACACCACTGCACTTAACTAAAATGAAAACACTTTGTTTGCAGCATTACCAGACAATCATGATATTAAAAGCACTGAATTTGAAACTTTTATGATACATAGCTCTGTGTTCACAAATAAATTTTTTTTTTAAAGATTAAAAAAAAAAAAAATCAAAACCACAGCTTTTTTGGCCCTGAAAAAACAAAAACTGCCTTTTTTTTTTTTTTTTAACCAGCATGAAGTGGTTAAAGTTCTGTTATTTTTCAACACCCCTTTTTTGCTGAAAATTTCACTCCAATCTTTCTCTCAAAGAGGTTTCCTCAAGAGATCCACTGCCATTCAATCCGCATGAAACCCTAAATGCATTGCTAATTGACACAAACGTTCAAGTGACGGATTACAAATTAATTTGCAGTTTTCAATGATAATTTTATATTAATTAAATGCATCATATTAATTAAGTCAAAATTAAATTAGCTCTTGGAAGGAAAAGTTAAAATTAATTACTTTGTGGTATGTTCCATACAATTCATCAAGGAACTCTGGACTGAACTTTACCCATATTACATTGTATTATACTGTTAATAAAGATGAAGAAACATCTGGTAGGAAGTAAAAGGGTTTAATCATAGTAAAGTGCATATAACAAAAAAGTTAGAGCTTAATTCCTGCTTGACACAAAGATGGTTATTTGCTCAATGAAATACCAGTAAGAAACTTAGTAGATTAGGTAGGCTTAGCTAAAGGGTCAAGGAGATTAAATCCAAAGCCTCACTGCTTCCTTACAACCTACTAAATCTGGTTGTTTTCTGCTTGTTAGTACAAACCACAGAAAACTCCTCAAGTATTTGCATTGCCACAAAACTACGAAATATCCTTTGTGGATAGTTCCATGGAGGCAAATGCTGTAAGAGGAAGAAAACTAATCAGGATGAGGGAAAAAAAACCCAACAAAATCTGATATGAGGCATGAGAGTAGTATATCAAGAGAACAGAGGGGAAAAAAAAAAAATCAGTAAAACTATAATTATTTGCAAGACAGCTCCAACCAACAGGGCTTGGAGGTTGCTGTTCAAATGCAGGACTGTACCTTACCAACCTTTTTTTTCTGCTCCAGCACTGAAAATGGAGCTCCATTGGCAGCCACCATCACACTGACCCTGCACGTTCAGTATTAATTAGCATTGGGGTGATTGCTGCCCCTTGTCTGATGTTGGTTTCACTACACTTTTAGCTCATTTGACCTAAGTAAATTCTGTTCTTTCCCTCAAATGGCACAGAGCAATAGTCTTTTTTCAAGTGCGATAGTTTAATTTAGGGGTTTGAGAATCCTCGTCCCTCAAAATTTCTAAACATCATGTAGATTTGAGTCCCAAATTTCAAGTTTTTTCATTGGAGTTCATAAAATGGCATTTTCAGTGGATAACTTTAAATTTTTTTCAAAGATCAAAAACAAATTCAGAGATCCACTTCCCTCCTTACAGTGGAGTAAATCAGAAAAAAAATGTGCTGAAGTTCATGGAGTTGCAGTGGTGAAATTCAAAGGGAAATCAGAGAGAATGGCAGAAATTATTTTAACTGACTTCACCTTTGAAACAAACAATGTGATCCAGCCTGAATCAAGAGCATTTTCCAATGTAAGATCCATAAAGTTTAGGACATAAACATTTTGGACAGTACTCAGTGTATTTATACAGCCTCACTTATTGCCTTATCTTTCATTATTTGAGTTCCACAGGTTATTAAAAAGAAAAAAAAAACTAAAAACTAAAAACAAAACCACAAAACACAGTGAATCCCACAGAACTGAAAAGCCCATCTGATTTCAAAAAGTGCTGAAATACTATCATGTGATAGAAAAGGGCAGAGCATGGGACCTGTGGAGCATCTGACTCACATTTCATCTCTACCTTCCTACACCAGTGGTGAACAAACAGCGTCACCTTCATGTCTGGACAGCAGATGCCAAGTGAAATTCATTAAATGCTAAATCTGGATTCTCTTTGGCCAGTGGCACAGAAAAACTGCTGACCCTCCTGGCACAGAGCACTTGGGGGCCAGGAATGAATACAGGAATTATTCATAGCCAGTGCTTCAGAGGAAGAAAAGGCAACTGCAGACCCAGCTCCTGTCACAGCTCAGCCCCTGCCCCGTCCTGATGGCTGCCTGGACACTTGGTTTAAATGTAGATTAGTTATATTATAATTCCTATTCCTCTCCTAGCAGATGCATATGCATTTGCCCTGTGTGACCAGAGGAAGATGAGACCATCCTATTGCAAACTAATCTGGTGCTGCGTACACACTTCTGCAGAGGAAAATAAATCACTGAAGTGTGACTTCTGGGTAATATAGATGTGGTGTTCCCCTTAAAGAACAGAAGTACAAACACTTCACATTCTGGGTGATCGAACGATACCCTTGAAAAGAAAACTGCAGCAGAGGATATCCAGCAGAACTAAGTATGCTGAATGTTAAGTGATGTTTCATCTAAATACAGGTAAAAGAACAATTGCTTGGCAGCAAAAAATCATTTTAAAAAGGAAACTGAGATATCTTCCACAATTTTTAACGATGTATTTTCTCACTTCTTATGACAAAGGATTTTTCAGAAGCTCAGACATCCATTTTTCTGATGTATTTCCTGTCCATCACAGATACCTTTTTTATTTTGACAGTGTAAAACTGATTACAAATGATGGACCTCTGACATCTATATATCTGTTATAAAGCAAAACAGGCAACCTCTCATACATGCATTGCAAATATTGCTATTCCTTAGACATTAATACAGGCAGGGATATATGTGAAGATAACATTTTTTTTTAAAAAAGTATAATCCCTGTGAGTACAGTGAGCATTACTGACTTATCACATGTTTCTCCAAGAATACCAAAAGGCTTCAAATCAATATTCACAAAAATGCCTCCTTTGCCTCTTGATAATATACCTTTAAATAATCCAGACACGGGGCCTGTAAATAAATTCAATCTTCTTCCAGTCAGACAAATGGCAAACTTGAATTTCTTTGTTCTTCATCTTCCCACCCATCTACTTAATTTTGGTTTTTCTTTGCCACTTACAATAAACTAACCTATTTCTACCGAGCTTTCCTTCAAACTGAAGATAAGCACTATTTTAGGCTGACTTTTGCTTAAGCTGATGATAAGCTGAAAAGTGCAATTAGAATGCAATCATGTCTGGAAACAATACGTAGTGATCAGAGAATTAAAAAACTAAACTCTCCCAGTTTATCCAGAAGACAGCTAAGGGTTGGGCTGGTCCCCTTGGCAGTTTTCAGTGGAAGATGTTTCCAGTAGCAGCTCTCACTGTGGCACATATTTCAAATATCCTGCAAGGTGTGTAGCTCTTAAAATACACTTGTTGGCAAAAAGCCTGGGGTGCCTAAAATCAGCTGCAGGCATAGAAAGAAACAACTTTGAAATTGTCAGCTGGAGGTCAAAGCAGTTTGATTAAGGAGTGCAATTATTATTTCCTCTTATCCTGCAAACAACAGAATTTACCAGAGCACTTTGTCATCAACACATGTACTACAAACAAAAGGAAATGAATCTATCTATCCATCACTGATAAACAGATGTAGTGCAGATCTATTTTGTCTTGCTCGTAATTACAATGCTCAGGACGTCCTCCCCTTTTGCACATGCCATTATTCCATTTGCCTCACCGAATTCTGTGCTTTGCTTTGGAAATTAAATCAGGTCTTGAATTTCAAACCAGGACAATATTGAATCCCAAATCTATCAAAAAGTGCTGTCTCCTTAACTGAGCAAAAATTTCCATTTTCCCCTCAAACTATTAATATTAAGATACAATCATAAGAAAAGAAGGAAAAAAAAAGGCTGAGCTGAGCTTTAGAATATATCTCTTCGCCGAATAAGTGACAAAAAGTTAAAAGCAGTAATTTAGGAAACTTAAATGTGACACTGTGTGATAGATGTGAGTTGGCAAGGCAAGAAAATGAGAAACATTAAAATCATATATTAGAATAGATCAAGCTCTACATACCAGTTAATGTCAGCAAATTTCTTTTGATATGTCAAGTCCCTATAGGGCTGGGATTCAAGTACACTTTGAAGATGTATTTTAAAAGGAATATGTTTATGTTTAGAAACTTAATAAGCTCATGTAAGTATGGAAGGCAAAGAAAAATAAAATTGAATGTAATACTGTTAAGTTCACTGCAAGGTTTCCCACCGTGTGGCATTTCTAATGTTTTTCATGTTCTTCAGAACATTTCCGATTCTTTTACTGATATAGTCTTCTGCTTTCCCAGGTACCAAACAGAATGCTGTAAAAGGCCATATGGGATTTTATCCCCAGCCATTGCCTATCAAAAATTATACCAAGTCAATGAATTGCAGCTTGGTCAAAGGACATCAAGCAAATTGAATTCAGGCATGCACCAGCTCCCCCAGGATGCTGTCAAAGGCTTTGTCACTACTAGCAGGGGAACAAAAGCCATGTTCTAGTCAACACTGAGCCAGACATTTGCAGGCAAGCTGAACCCTTCTCCCTAGCTACAATCCATAATATCATTGAACAGAAGGTCACTCAGTTATAAATAAATAGATTTGTACACTGAATCCTTGCCACCACTCCAAATACCACAGCGTGGACTAGCAATTAGATGTAATAGCAATGATTCTGCCTCTGAGCTGCTCTCATTAAAATCACAACAAGGACTGTTTGCACATTTTCACACATCAACACCTCTGTGGGGGGATGCCTTCTTGGCGCTAGCCATGCAGGCCAAATGAAAGGAGGAGCACGAGCAGAAATTTGATAGTCCCAAGACTGAAAGAGGAGAGTGAAGTGCTCTCAGTTGTGTGCAGCTGAGTTTCTCCAGCAGCATCAGGGCAGAAATACAATCTTACTGTTCCAGCCAGAGAGAGGCCTCTAGCAGCAGAAAGAGACCCCAGGATTTATGTCTGCCCTGTATAAATACAGTTCACAGCACCAGTGGTGCTACCAGTGCTCCTGTAAAGTGTCTCCAAGACGTGTGATAAGATTCAAACAGGGAAGCAAAATGCAGTAAATGAGAGGGTCATTCCCCTAATACAGCACAGGAGGTTGGCAGCTGGAGCCAGATAACTCATTTTATTGAGCACTGCTGAGCTGCTTGCGCTTTGGATCATTCTGGAGGGTACTTAGCATCCCAGGAAACTGTAAAGCACTGGCAAAGCTCTCAGCCAGCCCTAGCGTGGTGCCTGTCAAATCCAAGGGGTGCAGGTGCTCCCAGATGGAGGCAGTGCCTCGATGGCACAGGGGCACCAGCAGTGCTTGCACACAATGCCCGGCCTTCTACTTCTTCAGCTGTGGAACATAACCAGGTGCGATCACACGTTTGCAGTCACAGCAAGATTATTTATTGGATTCCGTCTCTCCTCTTTCCCTTTAAATGAAGGGCTCGATTCCCCTGCTGGCAGTATACAAATCAACCTCCTGCTGGTAGACAAGGAGGGTTATCGTTGATGTGGGCACGCAGAAAATCAGGGCTGGTGGGAAATGGCTTTCTTCCTCCTGACTCTGTGCGGATCCACATACAGCCCTTTGAAAGACTGATGCTTGATAGCAATAAAGAAAGGCACAAATGCTTAAATGGTTCTGAATCAAAGGTGAGCCAAAGGTAAATAGCATCTAGAATGACAGGGTGGACCATATACTCCCCTTAGCAGCCACCCAGACCCAGCTGCGTCTCCAAACCATCCACACAAGTGCCTGTGGACTCTGCCAGGAAGCCAGATGCCATTTTCTGGAAAACTGTGTTCTATAGCTTGGCATCTGGTAATTGTGATGTCCAGCCAGAAACTGTGAGAGGAGGAAAATATATTTTCTTCAGTAAACATTACTTCAGTGAACAACAAGCAACTGATCACCCCCATGTAAAAATGTCACTCTAAAGAAAAAAACATAAAAAGGCAGGAGGAAAGAAAAAGAAAAAAAAAAATCAGAAAACCACCGTCCAACCCACAGAGATTTTATTATCACACAAAAAGAAATATTTCCTTGCACAAAGAATATGATAAACTCAAGCTTTCATTTATGAGCTCTCATAAATGATACATTTTTAGGAAGGTTTTTCTCAAGCATCTGTAAAATTTGTTCAGTTCTTTGTTTTCAACCAAATAGTCTATTGGCAATAGGGGGGAAGGTTATGAGACAGTTCTGCTTCCCACTTTCATGGACCATCACCTCCCCCTGCCAACCCCTCCCCAGCTTTGATCTAAAAACGTTGCAATCAGCAGACCACTAGGAAGCCTTCCAAACTCCACAGTTGGATAACAACCAACCCTCCCTCATCTGCTGCACGTTGAAATATCACACAATTCAGGAGACCAGGATTTTTCAGTGGTGTGTCTGGAAATCAGACAATTCTATGCAAAAATCCAAAGGGGGGGATTCTCTTCTACAAGAGTTTCAGTGGCTGAAAAATTAGCCTGTTTCCAAGTCTGAGAGCAACCCTACAGTTACTGATAATCCTTTACCGTAAATGAAGTGTCCCTCAGTGTATTCCACCACCACAGGCTCACAACAAGCCTTCATCCATCACAGATAAATGATAAAAATTAGATGATCATAAAATTTTCCTATGAACTCCATCAACAGCGAATCTCAGACTTGCTTATAACAACTTCCAACTCAACCATAATATTCAAATTTAGGTTAAAAAACAAATCTTACTACTCTCTCTGGGAATACACTCTCTGTAAAGCAGTCAAAACCTTGCACAACTAGCAGGTATTCCCTCATGTTTAATCAATATGTATTCCTGTGAATTTTAAGAGCAAAACTGTAGCTCTGGCAGCAGCACTGTACAACATCAAAATCTGCTTTGTCTCAGGAGCAGACTGTCAACTGGGCTGTGAATCAGTGGCATAATTTTATTTGCAGTGCTGGTCTAGCTAGTAGAAAAGCAACCTACTCCAGCTCTGCTCCTGGTGCCTCTTGTTCTCAGGTCACTTGGCTTAATAAAGCATCTGCAAGGAACAGGATCCAGGGTCAGGCCTCCCGCAGCTGGGAGGAAAGACACTGGCTTCTACTCCAGCTCCAAAGCCCTGAAGAGCAAATGGTTGCACTGCCTCTCTTGCCCTTGTGTACCACAAGATTTCTCAATATCAGAATGGAAGTCATCTTCCATCTTTTCTCCCCTACGTAACATTTTAAATCTTCATTCAAAGCCTTGAAGGAAGTGTTGTTGATCTCTTCAGGCTTTGAATCAAGCAAGGATATTTCCAGTTATAAATATTTCTGTCTAAAATATTTTAAGTAAAAGCACCAGATCAGTAAGGCTAGCCCTTCATAAATTTATTAAAGTAAAATATGAAACATGTCTGCCTTTATTCAGAAAAAAAAAAAAAAAGGTGAAAATTATTTTCTGATCTTTCTGCATTTTTCACATAGTTTGCTGCACTTGCATTCTGAAAGAAATGTGTACGTCACTGCTGTAAACTATGAAAGATTTAAAAAACAAAGGCATCCTTTAAACTGGGGCTGTAGCTTGTGTCATTTCGTATACAGCCAGAGCCAAAGTACACCCTGGGAAACTGTTAAAACTTTTAAAACTTACCAAAACCAGTCAGACTGTAAAATAGGTGTATTTCTATATGTCGGGATTCACAAATCATTCAGAAAGAGCAGCCAGCCCCACACCAGAACCCGTTAAACACCAACACAGAGAGGTTGCAGAACAGCAAATGGCACTGAGCATTTCTGCTATCAGCAAGTACAGGTCTTACTGAGTGAAGCCTAACACAGGAGACCAAGTTTAACTCGAAGATCTCTTGTTGCTCAGTTATTGGGAAATAAAGTTGAATTTAAACATTCATCTCACTCCAAGTGTAAAAGTTCTAGTTCTGTCATTTGTAATGAAGTCGCCTAACAAGGGATAAAAGATTATTGGCAGGAAAAGACAACTGCAGTGCATTAAAAGGAGATTAAGGTTGTAAGAAAAAGCAGTGGCAGGAAGAAAATTCACAGTTAAGGGGAAAAGGCTCCATATGTCTTCTAACACCAAGATACAACTGGGGGCACCGAGGAAGTCATTAAGGAGGGACCCCATTGTGTGCTGGAATTACGAGACATATGGCACATTCTCCCTAAACTGTGGATTTTCTTGATTATCTACCATCAGCACGCAATTCTAATGTTTTTCAAAAGCCACTTTTTTAAGGAGCAAAAACAAAAACCTACAGCTAGACTAGAAGGAGTTTGCTTGTGTGAGGAAAACCATATTGCCAACCTGTCTCCCTGAAAGAAACCAAGCATGGGAAAACTGGACAGTGCCCACTCAACAGTGTGGTACCAGAGCTCAAGCCACACTGCCAGGAAATGAAAGAGCACTAACAAATTTTACTCTCTTCTGTGCTTCCCATATAATTTAGGACAACTTCCAAGTATTAAGCTGTCTGAGGAGGTAAAAGTCCCTGATGGTGAAACTGTCATCATCTGCCTGGTCGTGGCTGGTGACACACCCTAATGTAAGGGGGAACCAAAGCTTAGGTGACCTTTGAATTGGTCACCAAATCCCTGATAACTCCCTAGGAAGTGCTGGGAACATCCACTGCCTTCAAATGCTGATATAATCACTTTAAAAAACTGAAATCCCATGCCCTGGGGAGGCACATTTATTAAAAACCCATCTAGTCATTTAGACCATTGGATCTCCCAACCCAAGCCACATCAGCTTATCGAGGAGCTCCATTTTTGTACTACAGCACCAAGTGTGCAAGGGGATAATCTCTCATGGAGCAAACATGTAAAATAGGGGCTCGGCCACCATTCAGGGACTCCTCAGGATTCAGTGTTTCACAAGATGGTTTTGCCACATAGCCCAATAAGATCACAGACCCAGGATACCTGGGATGGTGAATGGCCTATCCCATGGTGAGTGACCAGCTTAGCAACACCCAATAAAATCAGAATCATTGAGTCTCCAAACCAATTGTCCATAAACACAATATACTTCATATTACTATATTTTTTTTATATATTAATCCCTTTTACAGCATTTATTATTTTCTACTCATTTGGACAAAATCTATTTTCATCTATTCCACTAATATTGCATTAATAATCTTTTAGCACCACTTTAATTTTTAAACAAATTAATATAATGAACTATACTTGAAAACTACTCACAGTTTAATTAAGACATTTATTTCAATTTGGTAATTGAATTCTTAATAAGTCTACAAAAAATCTATTTTAAAAAACCCATTGTATTTCTTGGCATGTCCTTCTTACTCAAATAATCTTATTGAAGTCAAAAGTTCAGTCTAAAGATTTTGAGTCACTGTAAGGATCCAACCTGAGGATGAAAAAACAGTATTTCAGACTGTAAACCAGTCATAATCTGTGGCACAGCAGCCTTCAAATAGTGGTGAGGCCTCCCACATGTCATGTCAGACATTCCTAAGGCACCACACCACCAGAATAACTTCCAGCCCCGCAACACAGAGGCTGAAATGATGATTTAACTTTATTTTTTTTTTTCTTTATGACTAATGCCAAGCTGGCTCCTTGAGAGGCACTGCTGAGCCAAGCAGAATTACCATGTTTTAACTGAATTTGAGTTAAACTTCTTCCGTGCCTTTGAAAAGCTGTGTGTGTGTGTGAGTTTCAGCTCTTGCAGGTGTGCGTGTGACGCTGGGCACGCTCCGAGTCCGACAATCCCTGACCAGGCTCTTTTAGGCTGCTCCACACATGGAAGGTGCAACGCTCAATATCAATTGCACTTGATGTTACGTGGGACTGGGCTTGAAGCCAAAACCCTCCAAAAATCTATGTTGAAAGTTGAGTTTTTCTACTTTTTGTTGGCCCGAGTTGCTCACTCACTCTCCCCACTCTGGTCTGCCAGCCCAGGGAGGAACAGTTGCACCTCCTGCCCCCAGCCAGCTGTGCAGAACTAAAGAAAAACACATTTTGGCAGCTTCTGTCTGACAGCTGTGGTCAAACCCTGGGCAGCTCACCCCTGCACATCCCCACCGAGCCTCCTTCATTGGTAGGGTTTATTCAGTGAGTCACATTCACCCCCAGAGGGTTTAGTCAGTCAGAGACACAAAATATGTCCTATTCAAATTTACCAAATGTTAATTTAAGTTATGAGTAATGAGAAGCTGGTAGGAAATTTTGGTCATAATTTCTTTGTGAGGTCAAAAAGGGCCTGAAAATCCTTTCACAAAAAAACTTTTATTTCATGTAACCATCTACGCACACCTTAATATAGAAATGTCAATATGTGTTATGCTTTTTTTTTCCCATGGTTTTCCTGGGGACACCCTGAAGAACTTAAAACTACGAGATGAAAATTTTCTTATCTTTACCAGGTCTAAAAACAGCATAAAATAACTGGCAAAGTGACTCAATACCATCTCATTTTAAAAGGCTTATTGGAGGAGGAAAAAAACCCCACAAACATAGGTTCTGATTTTTTTTAATCTTACTAGAAATATTTTCCTCTCAAATGGAATCACAAGATTCAGATGACAGCTATGATATCTCACACTCCTACCTGTTCTTTAAATATACCTATTTTCAAGGATAAATACAATGAGAATACTTTATAAACAAAACAGAATTAAAAACTTTGCAAATAGATCTTGGAACTTCACAACTGTGACAAAAAAAAAGCTAAAATAAATCAACCCCTCCCCTTCTCTGTGGCTGGGGACACACATCTCTGTTCCTGAGATAAGCCTCAATAAGAATTACTGCCCTGAAACCCCTGTAACTCTGTGGCAGTTTTGACTCGGCTCACACATTTGTGAAATCATCAGTCTCCTGCAAACGCTGCAGGTATTTAACTGGATTTAAAGCAGCTTAAACTCCACACTCACAGAATCCTTCTGAGTCTTCACAGGTACAGCATGACACAGGCACCAAATCACATCACAAATCCTTTGGCGGTGGCTGTTACACCACAAACAGAAATCTTATGGGAAAGTAAGACTGGAGGAAAGATTCTGTTTGTCTGTCCTACAAAACATTATGAAAAGGATAAAATTAACTTTTTAATTAAAGACAAGATTGATGATAATTGCCCAGAAGAAATAACACTGACCAAGGGGGGAAATTAAGAAAACCACAAGCCTGCATTTATGGTAATTTCTTCTCTAAATGTAATGTCCCAAGGAAGCATTCATTTGTCATATAAATGACATACTTACAACAATCTTGCACTAGGGACTTGAACTCTAACCAAAATGTGTGGTCACTTTTTATTATTTCTTTGTCTTATTTGAAGTGTCACTTTCTCCACCCCAGCAATAAGACTCCCAAGGGCTTGTTCTCCCTCTGTTAGCTTCAACAATGCTGGTGTAAAATACAATTTAAAATTCTCAATAAACCTTGAAGCCCATTGCTTAGGTACAAACAATAATTACTATTGATGTTAGCATAGCCAAAGTAACACCATAATATTAAAAGCCAATTTCTTTGAACTACCATTCTCTCAGTTTATTGAAATACCTGATAATATAGAAAGTTGGAGGTTGCTTGAATGTTTTTGGTTTTTTAATATGAAAAGCATTGATGTGTTCAAATATTAGTGGAACAGAGTGAAATAATTTGATATTCAGCTCTCTGCTCTAAGTACCCATCTCACAAGGTCATGATATAAACCAGCAACTCCAATCCAATGAGATACAGAAATTTGTCTCCTGAGCCCAATCAAGGATCTGAAAAGCAACTTCAAAGATATTCTTGAGCTGAAGACCCTTACTTACTTTATTAAAAGGAAAAAAAAAGAAAATTCCAAACTTTTATTAACTTTGAATGTTAATAAGTGGAGGAAAAAAAAAAGTCAGAGGCTAAATGAAGTAGTGCTTCTATGATAGGTTTAAGCCCAGTCATCCCAGTTTTAACCACAAAAAAGCCACAAAAAATCTTTTAACCACTTGTAAGTCACTAATTAATGAGTGATTGAGCTTGTAGGGCTATATCTATCAGAAAATAAACAAAAAGAAAAACAAAAACAAAACAACAACAAAAAAATAAACAGACAAAATAAGTTTAAAAGTCTGGTACTGTTTGAGTAGCAACAACAGGTGAAAAGAGATATTTTATCTACCAATGACACAACCTCAGATATCTCTTTTTTTAACCTCTTTTCTAAGCACCAAAAGAACAGCAAAACTGTTGAATGATACATCTCAAGACACAGATCTACAGAATGTGCAAGTTCACCTGAATGATAACATTGCTGTTTTCCAGGTGAAATTACTGAAGGATAACAAACCTAAAAATAGGTTAGAAACTGCAGGTAGAGCTGCCACAAAATCCACTGCAAGGCTTCCCTCTAACACCACATCTACTAACTGTAGTTTTCTTCAGGTATTTATTTAAGGACACTGTACCATAGAAATAAAGCAAGGACTATACCCTTGAAGGAAAACAAAACAAAACAAAACAAAACAAAACAAAAAACAAAAAAAACTAAAAAAAAAAAAAAAAAAAAAAAAACCAAAAAAAAAAACTAACAATTTTTGGGTAAAAAAATTTNAGTTTTGGGTCATGAAATGTCTGGACTGGAGAAGGTGAGTCCAGCTATTTACACTTCCATTAAACTGAATACATCAGAAGAGGAGATCTTGCCTGCTATTGAATTTCCCCAAGTCTTCAGTGCTCTTTCTCCTGACCTTTCCTTAAGCTCACCTGACTTCCTAAACAACCTTGTGCTGAAATTAATATCTAGTAACAAATCTCTGAAAAATTGTAAAAAGATAAAAGCAGCAGTTTCTCTGAAAAGCTGGGGCAGGAGTTCAGTGGGAGCAGGAGACAAATAAGCTCCTGCTCAGACAAGGTGCTCTTGATTATCATCAGACAATGGCAGCAGCCTCTTCTGATAAGCCACACCTGAATGCAGCCTTATCTCTTTGCAAGTATAATCTCTTCCAAAACCCTTTTCCCACAGACAGAAAACTGGCAAGTGTCTCTCATTCTTGGATATCAGGAGAAACAGATGCCCACACAGAGAGATCCACAAGTTAACCCTAAATGTTGATACTTCTGTATCTTTTCCACTAGGTTTTCCCAAAGCACAACAAAATCACAACCTTTTGCACATGCATAAAATATGGCAGGGCAGAACTGGGGTGGTGAACTAAGAGAAAAAGGGATAGACAAAGAGCTGGGCTAGTCAAAACAATGCAAGCACTTAATGTATTGCATAAAAATTCATTCACTCATTGTTTGATGTTACCTGGTCTTGGAAGGAAAATTTCCAACCTTTAAAATCCCTAATATTTTATGGAGAGGAATATCCATTTCCATGATCACATTCCATTATTTCATCCAGCAATAAAACAATCTTCTGTTTCCCTCTTAAGATATGAATTCAATTTCTCCCATTGAAAACAGCAAACCCACCTTTTTACCCAATATTCAGTAACTGTGGAGAACATGATCTTAGAATGCCATGGTCCCTGGGACTAAACATCTCATAACTGAAGAGAAAGGACATTTCACTATTCCAAAAGGGTTTCCTCACTTAAAATCTTAGAATTAAAACCATTAGTGCTTTCACTTGACCAATTACATTATTGGAAAAAATATTGAGAATTCATCTGGAATTGCGAAACTTCTTGTGCCTTCATTACTCATTCCATGCCCTGGTCTCCCGTCTTTCTCTGACAGATATTGCCACTTTCATGATCCCAGTCTGGGGTAGCAAGGACAAACAGAATCTTCCACAGACAAGGTGAGAGCAGTAGCCATTTCACACGCCCGCTTTTCACTCTGCTGCCAAGTGTCTGGCAGAGCCCAAAGGCTCGGAGACACCCAAAGTATTTCCTAGCAAAAGCATCTGTCTCGGCTAAGATACCTTTTCAGAGGGATGACAAAATAGACTTTGGCATTTACAAACCAAGCACGTGTATTAATGCCTAAAGTTCAAGGAAAAAGAAGCGACCAAGCCGGACTGACCGCATTGGGAACTCCAGATACAGGAACACTTTTACTAACAGGGAAAAAAAAAAAAAGGTATCACAAGTAGCCTCTGTGTGTGGCTATTGACTAGTTGACAAAACAGCCTAAAAATCAATAGCATTTTCTATGGGAAGTCAGATAACTTCCCAATAGTATAAAACAAGGGTCGGCTGAGGAATAGATGTCATCTCTGTTGATGGCTTAACTGCAAATTTTTCTTTTATTTATTTCTGCTTCTTGAAGAGCTCACTAAGTTCAGTCCTGGTACCAGCACTCCAGGGAAAAAAGAAAATAGTGTTCCTGTATAAAAAGAAAAGGGAAGCTTCAAGCCATGGACAATGCTGAACACTCAGAATTTCCCTTGCTGTAAATACCAGAAAAATTACCTAAAATCTCTGAGAAACATTTACTGATGCAAAATTATCTGACGAGATAAAGGGAACGGGCTCTCATTATGAGATATTAGCACATCCAGTTTCCCATAGGGTTGAAATCCTGTTATGCTTCGCCTCTTGTTATGGGCAAAATGGAAAGCACCTTATAAGCTACTAACAAAATAGTAGTTGTCATCCCATTTCTGTACACAGTCTGCTGGTGACAATGACAAATGTCAACAGATAGCTAAGAAGGGGAAAAAACCCAAACCTAGTTTAGCCAGCAAGATTTAAAATGTTTAAACCAAAATTTAGAAAATGTAGGTCCAGTCTGGAAAACAGCCTCTGCTGTAAGGGAGGGCTGGGGGTCTTTCTGCTGCAAAGAGACCACAAATATTAGCCAGGTGCATTTCTGCTTTCCAAACAGCCAAGTGGAAAATTGCCCTATGCATTCATCTACTCACATGCAGCTCATATTTCTAAAAATAGGTTACAGATCTTTTTTCAACATGAAATGGGCATTTAGAGGAGGAGGTTAATTTAAAAGTTGTAATAAACATACAGCATCTCTTTGTCAATACCAGTTATCCTACTTTGGCTATCTAACAAATAATTAGTTATAATAATTTCTAGGAGAAAAGTGGATAATTTTCCTTTCTTATTAGCCCTTTGTCATGGTTTAATTTGAATATAACTGCAAACTCAAAAGTATTTTATTTTTACTGCAGCAAAAATAATCAAATCAATGTTGTATTTGTGGAGCTGCTTTAAAGTATTAAAGTAACTTGATCCCAAATGAACTTAAAATTTTAATTCATTTTACCTTATGCTGGCTGTGGAAGAAGTGAAATTTTTAAATGCAATATGACATATGGCTGTTCATTATTTATACATTCTGTAGCAGACTATAAATTTTACTTTGGACATATATCGAAGCACTGAAACCATTTCAGTTGCAAACACATAAATCACAGTTACACTTATTAGTCTAAATGTAATGCCACCCAGGTTCTAGATCAAAACCTTGAAAATCCATTATAATTGACGTCTGCTGCATAACTTATGTCTGATTTTATTAAAGAAGCTCATTATTATTTATATCTTTAAAACATTATATTCATAGCTGTGTAACCAGTTAAATGTGAAAGATTTGAGGAAAGGAGGGAAAAAGAAGGGAACAATAGTCTATAAACCAGGAAGAATAAGGCTATAATAGAGGGGGAAATGTTCTGAAATGGAATTGCCTAATGCAAAGTATGGATTAGCCAGCCTGCACTAGCAACATTTGGGACAAAAACAGTGGGAATTCTGTTTTCGTCAACTCACACCTCAGTGAGAAGGCTGCAAATCAAAATGCATCCCCTTGCTACTGACTGCTTTACAAGAGGGAAGGGGAAGAGGCTTCAAACTGTTTCTGTAGCTTGAAAAATCACTGAGACAAACCAGGAAGGGCTGTGAGACCCTTATAGATTTGTTAGGAGGCTTTCTTTTTGCTGATGAGTTCTTTCCTGTGTGCAGTCGGGATGGGAAGGCGCTCTGGGATGTACATCCTGTAAAGATGGGCAAGTCCTTGGCTCTTCTTCCTTTCCCAGAGTGGCTGAGCCTCAAAGCCAGGAGCCTGTCTTTCCTGGGCCATGGAAGTCTTATCATTCTCTTCTCTTTTTTTTTTTAATTTTTTTTCTTTTTTCTTTTTTGTTCAAGATTGGCTTTTACTTGGCTCTAAAACACAGACAGAAGAAATAAATGTGAGAGGAGTCAGATGTCTGCTGAGGACCTGACTGCGATCCTAAAATCAATGGCAAGACTTCAAAAGACAAAGGATCAGACTTTCAGGTGGTTTGAAGTTCTCAGTGAAGGAGAGAGATCTGTAAAACACTGTGAATTAACTATACATGGATAATCGACACTTCCCCTCAGGAGCAAGGAAATCCTTGGAAAGGATCCCAGGGCGACCCTGGGTGGGCACCAAAAAAACCCTTTTGTCTGATTTCCCTGGAACAATAGAGGTCTTTATCATCCAGTCCACCTCAGCCTTGTCTATTTTAAACGACATTTAGCATAACATATTTCTGCATAACACTTAAATTTGCATTATGCTTGTATTACTTTTAAATTATACCACTAAATTTAACTACATTTCAACACAACTTTACCTTCTTCTCATTAGCTGAAGAGAAAAGTAATCAAGAAAATGAACATTACTCTCTGCATCTAGCTTTAGTTTCACATTAATATGTAAGAAATGGTGCTGATAAAAGCAAAGGCAGCATTTGTAGAGCTGGTAACATGACCACAGAGTTTGAGATCTTCCTTGAGTCATTTATTGAGTTTGTCATACTTGGCCCACATACAATAAAATGGAATTTCTTGAGTTGCTGTGCACATTTCATTGACAGTTGAACTTAACCAGCACTAATTTATTGATCCTCTAATACTTAGAGTATTACATAAAGTTTCATAACTTGAGCCAGAGAGGGATCTGATTTTAGGAGGAGGATGCCTAGTTGGTCTGTGGTAGTACCAAGAGCATATTAAAGAGTTTGCTCTTACTAAGGTAAATAAGGGTGCAGGAAATGCTGTCCTCTATTACAAACAAAAAGGGCAGGGACTCCTCTTGTGGAGGGTCTAGACAACTTTTGTGTACTGAAATCAAGAAAAACTTCAGCAACAGGAGTAAAGGAACAGAAATTAGCTTCACTTGCTTAAAAATGACAGAAAATATTTGATCTCAGACTTATATTTTCAATGTAAAGAGAAAGATGTTGCCAATGCAGATTTTGTGAGTATTAAATGTTCAAAAATAGACATTGAAATCTAACAGCAGTTAATTATCAAGAGTTTTCACTTGAAAATAAATGTAAGAAATATAGAGAGTTGGTTTTTTTCCTCAGGATTAATCCCATCATACAAAATTGCATAATGAAAATTACACTTTTTCTTCTGATTAGAAAACCTGACTTTTTTGTAGAATCTTTTTAATTGAATATATTGTCCATTGACAAATTTTACCCCCAGCTCTTTTATGCTTTTCTTTGTCCCTAAATGCTGACATTGGTTTCTATTCAAATAATCTTCATATTTCAGATAAAGAAAAGCTCAAGTGCTGACATAAAGCACATGAGGAACTGGGCACCTAGACCTTGAATCTGGATAATTTGTAAATCTGCTTGTGTAGGCTGGCAGTAATAATAAAAACACATTAATCATGTAGGGCTGTGGTATACACACCTCTACAATAACCCTGAAGCATTTCTTTGCTGTGGGGACAATATGCTTTATAAACTCAAATTAGTGAGCTGCAAGAGCTAATTGAATGCACGTGTGAGGCTTTGCCTGGGGATGACACACACTCAAAGGTCAGGTGCTCTCCCAGATTTATTACTTGCTTAAGAGCAGCTGAGAGGTACCTGTCCAGCCCAGGAAATCAGTGTAGAAATTACCTGGGTTTCTGTTTCTTTCCTATGATAGTTTTTTTTTTTTTTTTTTTGCTTGGTTGGTTGGGTGGTTTTTTTTGTTGGTTTTTTTTTTTTTTTAATTTATTTCAGTGTGCAAATTTCCAATCAGAGGAAAAAGAGCAATCCACATGTTATCAGCCAAACTCAGGCGAGTATGAATTGGTGAGTTGGAGGAGCTGGCAGTGCCCAGTTCTCCTTGGTTTCCCCTTGCTTGTGTTAGAGGAGACACAAAGACCAAGCAACAGCGTGACTGACTCAGATTCTTGCTCTCAGCTATTTAGATTTTTAGATACCATCCTCCCAGGGGAATTTTGGGACAAAAAACTGTCTAAGCCCTACAAGACCCTTTACATACTTTCCTTGGTGGTCTCTCTCTGAGAAGGCTGATAAGAGATTTAAGGTCGAAAATGAAAACAGATCCTTCACCTAAAAAATATCAAAGAGCTAATCATCTGTATCTTATTGGCCTTGGAAATGAACTTGTTGCTGGATGAGTGGTTCACTGAGCTTTAGTTTTGATTTTATATTAAATAAATTCATTATAAGATTGTGAACCTGTTGAATGCTTTATGGTTATTACATTTACTGCAGTATTTAGTGCTATAAGGCAAAATATACACAATGCAAAAAAACACTGTTGTGGCATAGCAATATTCATGTCTTACTCCATTTGTGTACTACCACAATAAGTTTAATAGATTGAATGTGTACTAGATTAAATATTAAAACTCTTTCCCCAAAAAACATTTAGCCAAATTAAGCTATCAGAATTCCAATCTGGGGGGGGAAAAACCAAACCAAAACAAAACCAAAAAAAACCCCCTGATTTTACTCTATTATCAGCAGTAGTGCACTGTGAAGATAACATAACGTAGAATGTTCTACAGAAAAAGAGGCTGTATTTCAAATTGTGGTGATTCGTCTACATGGCATCCATTTGCTGGAGGAGAAGCCTGTTTCTAATGTTATTGTTCAATGTTCCTTGCCCAGTCTATCGGTCCATGCCTCACTAGAAATTTGGAGTGCAAGACCCCGGGTGTAATATTACCATATTTTAGAGAGAAATCAGAGAAAGCATTGTTCAGATCCCTGATAGTGATCCACCCTCTTTAGCTATCCCTCTTTAGCTCAGCAATTTGCATTGGGTCATGACAAATTAGAGACCAAGTGTAAGAAATGAGGAAGATTTTGTTCTCATTCTAGAGATGCCATCAAATACAGTTATTCTGTTTTCAAAGGCTAACAGAGCATGTGGAGAAAAAAAACCAAAAAAACTCCTCCAGCTGCAAATACTGAGAAAGATGATCAATAAGGATGCAAATCTCAGAGTGGCCAGAACTATGTAAAGCTCCTCCAGTAGAAAAAGGTATGCTGGCAAAATATTGTGCAGCCATTTCCCTCTACCCTGACAGATTTCCTGATTTCCTCATGGTTAAATCCACCTGCAGCTATTTTAGCCCTCCAGGTTCAGTATGAAAGGGTTAACGTCTTTCTGCATAACCAAAAATAAAACTAACTCCATAGTGCTCTTTATAGCTGGTAATTAGGAGGATATCTAGAGCAGGGAAAAGAAGATGCAATGTGACTTCAAAACTGCCTTGGTCCAGCAACTTCCACAGCAAACTGCTTTTGACCACACGTACTCCTCAGCCCTGAAGTCCAAGAAAATTCCACTTCCTGATATGAATAATTACATATGTATTTTAAATTAGTTCCTTCCGTTTTGATACCTACTGCAAGCTTGGATACTGGTGCAGACATTTTCTCTGAAAGGTGTTTTTGCACACTACTTGTTCCTGCTCCTTAGGTTAGACACCTACTTAGGACTCTAGCTTGTCTTCAGCTACCAAACACAAGTGTGGGAAATTACATTAATTTAGCAGTTATTAGATTGGTTTAGTGCTTTTTCATCTCTTACTATTAAAAATTGGATCTGAGAATTGTTTTAAAAGGCAAATATCTTGCTGTTCCTTGGAAGGGTATAAAGAGGAAGAAATAGCTAAGATTTGATTTCATGAGGGCTTAACTTCAGCTTTCTACAGCTAGAACTCTTCTCCTGTGTCTCTCAGTTGTGCTAACAGCTGCAAGCTGTGGGCAAATATGAACATGAATCTTGCAGAGTATCTGGAATTTTTTTTTAAGTTTTAAAATTTTAATTTATATGTTAAAACTAGACTTAGTTCTTGTGGGTTTCCCCCCTCTTTAATCATCCAGGCTGCTAATTTGTTTCAGAATTCTATAAAATCTATTTCAATACAGTGTTGTTTCCTGTAGCACTGAATAAAACCTTCCATCTTTTAAAGTTTTTTTCTGGAATGGGTAATAGACCATTATCCATCTTATCAAAATTAATGTCAAAGTAATTTTAATTCTTCTACCATTCAATCTAAAATGTCGCCAAATGCCCTCAAGACTTGTAAAGTAATCTGTAAATGAGGGTGAATTTTACATTTCAACTTACATAACTGTCCTTGGAAAAATATTAATTTTTCCATGCAAGAATTTAGATGGAGAGCATTTTTGCTGGTGTGATCCCCAAAACAGCAGGTTCATATAATTCAGATAATAATATACTGTAAGAGTTATTCTGTTGACAACAAATAATTCTTTAAAACACCTTTAGATACACACCAAATCAATTTTCTTAAATAAGAGGGAAAGGACAAATTTCATTCTTGTCCTACTCAGTAAAACATGTAAGGGAGGGTCAGTGAATGTCTGAACATTTTCCCTCTCAAATGGATTTCCATCAGAGGCCTTAACTCTGATATGTGATTCCCTTTGTTTAGCACATGAGGAGAGAGAATTTGTTCTTTGTCTCAGTGCATTGGAACACTAATACAGATAATAACCGACAAAAGGACTGTGGCCCAGTACGTGAAGAATTTGTCCTGATGTTAGATTGTAATTGTCAGGAGGCCTGAATGGAGCAGCAGAGCAAGGAAGGGGAGGAATACAAATACTCCAGCAGGCTGTGAACACCAGAACAGTCATGACAAACCAAGCAGCCTGGTTTTCCTGCGAGCAAGGCAAACCTCTCTTCAGGGCTTCATCTTCCTTGAATTCTTACCTTGGAAATTTTCTTTCTGGGTTCTCTTTCAAACACAGCTAATTGCAAGACCTGTCCTCTCACATCTGTTAATTCTTTGTCCCTGGAATCACAGTTTTTTCTCAATTTCTCCCTTCTACATCCTCAAACAATTCACAAATAGTTTGGAGGATCTGAACAAAGTTTCAGCACAATTTATTTGGAGTGTCTGGCTTGGGTTTCTTGGTCTGAGATATCAAATTATCTTTATGAGTCCCTTCCAACTGCAGATTCTCTGCCATTCTGTGAAGTCTGTATATATCAGGACAGGCTCTCTGTCCACATAATTCAGTTGCAAAGGACCTAACAGAGGGAACTGGGAAATGAAGCACTGATGTTACTGAAATGTTAAAAGATTTCTTGTGCACAGGAAAGTCTTACAGTTCCACGGGATAGAAGCATTAGTGCCATAACTCTAAACAATTCTGTTTCCACAGATTCCAGGTACTTTATATTAATTTTTCTATTTTTTAATCTCAGCAAAACAAAGACCAATCCTTTCTCAGTGATGACAGAACACTGTAATTCTTTAGTGTGTCATTTCTTTCTAATACCCCACTGTGACACTAAACACCCGCTGTATATTGGGGGTCAGAGTAGGAAATGCACATCGCAAAACTCACAGCACGTTACATTTTGGAAAACACAACCATGTGCCAAAGTCAGCCACATGGAAACATAAAGCTTTATATCAGCAGCCCCAAAACTGGCACGACAAAGAAGAGAATGGATTCAGCAATCGACACGGTGTGCCCTCAGTGCTGCCTCAGGGGAATGGGCTCTGTGGCCTCCTGAGCCCCATTTTCTGTGACCAACATTCTGTGTCAGAGCTTGCTCACTCCTCCAGGAAGTGCTTGGTAGGGCACAGCAACCTCCTGCCTTCCACTTGGATTTTTTCTACCCATAGCAGTCAGAGGTCTGCTGGTGACCCAAATTAAACTTCTGGCAGCTGGAGACATCCAACCCTGAAGCTCAAACTGCTAAAGGAACATGGATTGCCTTCCACGAGTAAAACTCAGTACACCATAAAGAAAGGTAGCCTGCGTTTTACATCCCATGTGATATACTGCAAACAAACTTGGCACAAAAAGTTTTTAATCAGTGAGGCTTGCTGCAGTGTATTCATTACTGTTACAAAATGGGATTACAGTTATTCAGGATAGAGTTGTACGCTTCATATATTTTTATTGTTATTTATTTTAAGGAATATTTTTACACTGAGGCATAAAAGATTATATGCTATTACTTGTTCAACAGTTAAATATGACATTGGCAATATTCATCAACATTTCCCTAACATCATTCCTAAAATTTGTTTTCTAACAGACATTTGGGTATCTGGACGAGTTTTCAGAAATGATGAACGTCTCCAGTTTCCACTAGCAACTCAGTCTGTTTGCTGTACTAGTGCATCCTTCTAAGCACAAATTTCAGAAATTACTTTTAGCTATCTCAGTTCACAAAACTTGGATATGATGTTGCTCGGTATTTAGCTTTTGTGGTCCCCTCCCAACCCCCACAATTTTTTTCTATTAACTCACTGGTGGTGAGTAGATAATGATTTCTATTAAAAACACCTCTTCTAATAAAACCACCTACAATTTTCATCTATACTGAACACACACATAGGTTATAAGGATGAACTGTAAGTAGTTTTCAGCTGTTATTCCATCATTTTTCCACACTTTTACTGCATGAGAAGAGAAAAGAAGGGCAGTTGGAAAATTTGAATTTTATTTTCTTCTCGCAACTCATTTTTCCATCTCTAAAATACAAGTGAATCTTCCTCTGCCCTCTGTGTAGGTCAGGAAACTGTGTAAATGTGACCCCTTTTCAAATAATGCCATAAAATCCTCCGTAGGAGAAATATCTCTGCCTTTACAGCTGCATCTTCTGGTTTCTCTAAAATTCATAAAACTTGAAATACTGAGAAGCCTGGTGCTGTACATTTGTAAGAGTTTACACCAAGAATAATTCTTTTATACATCACAAAAAAACTTAAATAAAACCTTAAGATTTAGTTCCGTTGTATTTCCTACCCATTTTTTTGCAGCCTTAGGAATAAATTTTGAAGGAAAATACACATTACCTGCAGTAATCTGTGTATTCCTTCTCTCCCCTGGTCACAGGCAACCACACAAGTTATGCTTTTAATAAGTCTTTCTCAATATAAGCATTGTCAGACAATAGTTTAGTTACAGAGAGATTTTTCCAAATGGAATGACAGAGGGAGAGGTTTATGAGCTCCATTGCTAAGCAAGGAAGATACAGTAATTGAAAGTGCCCACGGGCTTGGAGATTTATCGTTAAGGGAAGCCTGCTGTAAACAGGAGTAACATTAAGAATTTGACTGTAATAATTCAATCTTAGCTTACAAAAAAAAGAAAAAACAAAAACGAAAAGAGTCTACATTTTCAACTAGTAAGGTCTTGTTTACAAATAACTTGCAGCTTTCGTGACGGTGGCTGCTTTCAAAACCTCCTAGATCAAAGCAGTTTTTAAAAACGTGAAATATTACTACCTAAGCACTGGTCACAGGTGTGTAATTCCAACCAAGTGCATTTTTCATTGATGGGGTTCAACCTCTCTGCACTTTAGCGTGTGGGACTGAGACTAAAGCAGAGCAATCTTCCTTTGTGGCTGAACAAAGAGAAACTCGTGGGGTGACTGATCAGGGGTTGGAGGGTGCAGGATCTGCTGAAGTCCAAGATGACTCAGTTAGGCAGCAGCAGTCACGTCATCCTGCACTAAGATCTCCAGTACACCTGGGAAGTTCCAGTCTCTTTAAATTCGGTCCTTTTCCTTCTGTAGCTAAGCACAGGATGGTGCTGCCCACAGCCACCCAGCTGGGAATGAGCACACAGGCTCTACTCTGGGCTGAGCAAGCTTCACCTCGCAGGATATGATCATCATTTTGATAAAACAGCAGTAGAAACTGCACAAACCACCAAAATATGCTAAAGAAACTTGCCTAGAAAGGGAAAGCATGCAGTTGTGGAAGAACAGTGTCACAGAAATGTGTATTTTGCCTAGGACTCGTCTCTGTTACATCCCAAATGCTGGAAAAGAGCACTAAATTACAAAAGAAGAACACATATGAATATAAAGCTGAACTTCTGCTCTCAGGAATGAAAGTGCTCCTTTCTAGACCTAAAATTCATCCGAAATTGATCCTAAGGGGAAAAGAAGGTGGAATATCTCCCTCAGGAGAAGCAAAATGCCCCACACCCAGCACCTGTGCAGGTGCCATAGCCCAGCCCATGTGGTGGAAGGGCTCTTTGTGCTCCTCCTGCCCTGCTGCTGGCACTGCTCTCCTGCACAGCCACATCACATCTGTTCTGAGAGGAGAGGAGCAGGCACTCACGTCCCAGAGCAGAAGATTGTCAACTTCACTAGCAGCTTCTGGCTTCACAGACTGTCATTTTTACAGAAAGAGCACAGGTCTGCCATTTGTGTACACACAGCACTCCATAAAAATATTCACATGCACTGTAGAATTGGTCTTGGATCAGACAAAGAAAGGAAAATATTAGATAGCCCACTTGATCTTCTGTGGAAGCATATGCTGCTCCAGAGGAATTATTAGAATCTATCTGGACCTTAAGGACAAAACTGTTAAGCCAGTACTTAACTGGCAGTTATTTCACTACTACCTTTTAAGATGGCAGGAATTACATTGCTGCTATCTACAATCTACTCTCCAGCACAGCATTGGGTACAAAGACAAGTCAAGCATGGGATTTTGGGGTATGTATAAAAAATGAAAGCAGGTATTTAAAAAGGCCCTGGATATTTAGAGTTATCTGAATGTAAAGTTTAATTAAAGAAATATAAAAGGAGCATGAAGATAATCCTTTTCAAGGTTCTTATAATATCACTATCTAATCTGTGTCTCCCAATATTCTTGCTTACAGAGCTCAATTATTTCTCTACTTAGAAGTACCCCAGTTGTTCAGAGAATGAAAAGTACTCTCAATTCTGGTGCTGCCATTATGCAGAGGTAGTTAATAAGATGTACTAAATAGCCTTTTACACCTCAAAAGCACATTACAATAGTGATAGATGGATCTGTGTGCCAGTGTGACAAGGAAAAAAAAAAGAAAAGTTTTTGAACTAAAGACTGTTCCATTTTCATGGCAAATTTCATTTCCTAAGTGTCAAAACAGGAGGGGGAAAAGAAAGAAAAANGGTCAAAACAGGAGGGGGAAAAAAAAAAAAAAAAAAAAAAAAAAAGAAAAAAAAAAAAAGATCTCTATTGCAGAGATGGTGACAATTAAAAAGAAAAGGCTACACCAGTCATTTATTGATTCACTGCTCCATAACAGGCTTTATAACCAACCAAGAGCACCGAAAAACGTGGATGCCTAACAAGGAGGAACAATCCCTAGAAACATTTTCATTTCCTCCTTTGTGAATAATAATGTCCTAATAAGATAAGGCCTTAAACATTTCTGTGATGGAGAACAAGATAGACAGATACAGAGCAGGTCTTCTAATGCAAATATACAAATATGCTTTGTACCTATTAATCTATTTGCACTATTCCTGTGAAAACATTATAACAAATCTTTAAAAGGGGGTGTAAAGAAATTAAGATTATTCAGCCTCTGAAGTTGAAAGGTACGTTTCCTACTGAGCTGTTGTAGAATTGGGTAATAGACTGTTTTTTAGTGGACACAATGAGGAACTTTTTCAGCAGCGAGTATTTATTGAGTGAATGCATTACCACAGGAACAGATACAGCTAATCAACAGAAAGTTGGCCAAAATTTGCCTCATTCACCTGACATTTAAAACTTGCATAGAGAGAATTAATCCCATTCCTTTAATTTTATCACACGATTCTCTGCAATTAAAACAACACCATTTTGTTCTTCTTGTTCTTCCAAATAAAGCACTTTTTACTATATATTTATGTATATTTAAGAACAGCCAGAAGACTTTTGTGGTCATATTTCTGTTCTCCTCTGAGTCCCACTAGGTGGTTTTTTTGTTTGTTTGTTTTTGGTTTTGTTTTTGTTTTGTAAATGAAGCAAAGCTAAATGAGTTTTGACTTTCAAACCTTCATCTACAAAGTAGTTCTTGCAGTGGTTACACGGCAAAAAGCTACAAGGACAGCACATGCTGGCCCTCAGGGCACGTCAAAGCACAAGGGAACAAAGTTGGGAGGTGAAATGGAGCTCATCTGGAAAAGAGATGGTTTCTTTGGAGTCCCACCTTTAAGATGGGACAGTTTATAACCTGCAAGAGTTGATACCAGCGAGCTATTGAACTTGCAAATCAGTTCTTTTGCTATTTCCCACATCCCTTGTTACCTGCTTTAACAAATGCAAAACTTAGTCAACACTTGCATTTTCTCAGTGAAGCTACACAAAAAAGGCCACTTGAAACAAACAGGTAGGCAAAAACTGACAGGTTGTCTGAACATAGTTTCATATGCTCACTGAAGACAGAATGCAAAAGCCATTTGAAATGTGCAAGCCTTAGGAAGTAAAAAGGAGGAAAATCCAGAGCTGAAGTATAAGGAGAGCTGTCTTGAAAAGGCAATAGTTTCTGGCAAACGTGTGAGCTGTGCTCCCCATCTTTCTCCAATGGATAAACATGTATTCTAATGCAATTTGCAATGGGGTTTGGGACTTATTACCAGCTGTCAAGAGATCAGTTATTGAGGGCTTAATTGACAGTGGATAATTAGCTTCTCTATGAACGGTGATTGTGTTTCACTCTGAAGATAGTATAGTAAGAAAATGAAGCATATGGCAAAGTCAATTATGATTTTTTCTCAAAACTGTTTTTAATGGTATTTAACTATTGATCTGTTGGGTTCCAGTTTACTTTGATGGGTGTGCAATATCTTAAGAAGCTATTGGATTTAGGCTGTTTTCCATGTTAACTACTTATACCCTATGTAAACATAGAGAAATTACTATATTGTTATTCCAAAAAAAGGCTGTTCTTCAGCTCCATTTATGGAGCACAAATGAGAACACTTCACAGGGCTGCAGAATTATCAGCAAACAGATTAGAGTTTTGTCATGGCCTTAAGGCAGGCTGAGTGATTCCTATTACTTTCGCTATTCAGCAGTTAACGCTGTCTCAGAACTAAAGATATTTAAAAAGGGCTTCTAAAGGGTTTGGTGCAAAGTATTCTTTCTGCCTTTGTCAAGTCACACAATGAAATTATCTCAGCATTTTTGGGAGCCTGTCCCAGCCGAGGAGCACAGGGTTGCTCAGGAAGCAGAGGAGACCTCAGCCTGGTAGCCCTGCCTGCAGTGTTACATTTGCATAAAACATTAATTGTTTGCAGATATGTGCATGCCTCCTGGATTAATAATCTCAGTGGAGCTGTATCATTCTTGTACAGATAGCTGAACTCAATACTAATGCAAAAAATGATGGTTTAGGAAAAAACCAAAACCAAACCAAACAAAAACCCCATAATTGGATAGACTAAAAACCCCCTCCTGTTCCATATACCCCATGCCTGTTGATGCAGTCACTGGATGGGGATGACATAACATTTCATCTTTTGTATTCATATACTCTCTTTTGGGAAGCAATCCCAAACCTCAAAAGAAACCATGCAAAGATTTAGGCTTCTAGAACTTACAGATTTATTGGCCACTAAATCACTCCACTGTAGGCTTTTAATATAAAATCGTAATGTTCAGAGGCTTCTGATACAATGTCTTGATAACAGCTGCTTTCCAGGACTGATAATTTAGCCTGGATTTAATTTAGAGATCTGAGAAGTCAAAATTGGGCAGATATACCACCAAAAGAGTATTTCACAGGGTAATAAAAGCAAAGCCAAAAGTGATAATATCCAATTCCTCTCTAATGGCTTTTATCTGTACATCTCAAGATGCTGCTGATATTCCCCCAGCCAAGTACTCTGCATTCAGCTCAGGAGGTCAAGGGCAGAACACCCGTGGACTTTAAAAGTTGGCTGGACTGAGGCAGATGTATCAAAACATATTACTCCAGTTTCTGTCTTACATAATAAATCGTGGGCCAAAGGAGCAGTAAACCACCAAGCACCAGCCTGATAATTGTCTTTCTAATGAAAATGTGTGCCCCTTTTGTGTCATTTCTACTGTAAAACAGCATGCTAGTGCTCACTAGTGAACAGTGCACTCAGCAGAAGCATAACTAATAGGAGAAATAGAAATTATGTCCCTGATGGTGTATTTTTTAATGTATTAAATAATGATTAGGGGCAAAGGGCAAATATTCAGCAATCAGCAAGCAACCAACAGGGAAAAAAGGATACTGATTCAGTAAGTAAAGGCCATTAAAAATCTGAGTGTAGCCCTTCTCTGAAATCTCCCACTTGTCAGGAAAGCATTGAAAAAAATAATCCTTTATTTTGATTGAAGGTAGACTCTTCTCCAGATGTTAAGGTTATTCTGTTATCTGTTACTATGTAATATATATTCCTGCAAATATCATGTCAAAAAGACATCCTTGCAGGTTGACAGCTAAGATATTAAAAGGCAATTCCAGTTACAGCTGGGCAAATTTTTGATTAGCTCTTCAGTAAACAAAGGGCATTATTACTGACAGAGGGTGATTCCATACAAGATAGGTCTGTGTCGTGACACGGCTTGCAAGCTGTGTGCTATGGCATGTCAGGAGACAGCAAAATCATCTCCAAGAGCATTGCTGCCAGGCTTAAACAGAGGCAAGGGTAATAATCCAATCTGCTCAGCAGAATTTCTCTCAGTTGCGCTCCTCTTTGGTACTGGGCATATTTAAATGCTTTTATGTACAACCAGAAATTGTTGTTGGGTAAACCTAGATGGAATAGGATATCATTTGGTGACTTAATACCTCTGATCCTTGCAAAGGTTGGGTAGGGAAAAAAAAAAAAAAAGGCTGTACACAGAAAAAAAAAATTACAATTATTTCTTCTATGAAAGGAACAGCATAATACAGACAAATGGATGTGGCAGGAGAATTGCCAATTATACTTGGCCCGGTTCAAAAGGTTAATGATGAAATATATCTCTGGCTTATATTTCAAGAAGAAAACTAGCAGCAAGGCAAAATTATTCATTGTGAATCAAGTGAAAATGTTTTCTTTGGTCTTTCTCTAGCTATTGCTAACAATTTACTATTACAAAATGCTTTCTGTTGTTGAAACAGGTATGCTTAATCTTCTAAATTAAATTTAAATACTTTCAAATAGAATTACTAAATTTTTCTTTTTTTATTTGCTACTTATATACTTTTAATCATGTAAACAGAACTGAAGGACATGGGAATGATCCTCATTAATCCAATAATACTTTGTGGTTAGACCAGGTCATGGGAATATTTACAATGAAAAAAATCATTTGCTCTATGGGTTGGTTTGGAAAAAGACAGTAAAAGACAAATTAGATGAATTTAGATTAAAAAATCTCCTGGTAAGCAAGCTTTAAAAACAGTATTTACCCCATTAGTTGTGGTAAAGTTAACGTAGTTGGCCAGACAGACCAGAATGAAACCAGGGAAAAGCTCCCCTCCCATTTAGGAAATGGCAGAAACCCATGAAGTTATTTGAGGAGCCAGGCAGCCCGGACTTCACTGCCTCTCCAAAATAACACACATCCACAATATGAATTGCACAGCAATTAACTCTTTTTGAACTTCTAGGAGGAAAAAAAATCAACCATGAGGTTTGATAATATTCAAGCACTCAGCCTGTATGTCCTGCTCTGCTGTTTGTTACTTCTGCTGATCCTTCTGTGAAGAGAGAGCCCACAGCTGGAGACACCCATCACATGCTGCTGTAAAAATGGGGTAACCCAGGACTCTCCAAGGGCAGGAGAGCTGCTAAACCCCAAAGGCCAGGCCCCAAAGCCCCCAAACCCAGAACTCTGTAAAGGATTTGATTTGTTGAGAATATATCCCAGTAGAAATAAAACTAATTTAAGAAAAAAAGTTAGATACACATTTGAAGTTAGATATTTAAAAGCCTACAGGTATTTTTAAAGACCCTGGCTTTTAGTAAGTATCCGTCTGGAGGACACCTACTCGTTTTACATTAAAACTGAGACTTCATTGACAAAGAAACTTTTTCCCTATTAGATTTCTCTTGAAGTTTGGTACAGCTTGATAATTCAGTTGCTTTCAAAAGTACCTATGCACACTCTGACTTCTGCAGCAATGTCTACCTTAGCCATGCACTTGTCCTGGACAAAATTCTCAGTCAAAAACCCTCACCAAACAACAACAAAAGCTGCATTCCTTGGCCATGATCAGAACCAGGTCAGAACTCAGGTGCTGACACAAAAGCAGACAGCAAAATTCAAAAGAGAATTTGACACAAACACTAAGTATGTACCATTAACAATTAAACTAATCAAGTCATTGAAGTTAAATGGTAGAAACCATATTCTGAATAATACAGGAGCCATATTCTGAATACAGACTGCAAAACAAACTTTTGGATCAGTTTCAACCCAAATCCCAAGAACTGCATTTCAAAGGAAACTGAGGTTTGCCCCAAGTCACAGAAGCATCTAAGAGCATCACAGAGGTGATCTGTGTCATCTGAAGAAACGGAAAGGCAATTGCTCACTTTGACCTGCCAGCCCAATTGACACCAAAGGTATCAAGAAAAATAGAAAAAGGTGAATAGGGGAGCAAAGAAGAAAAAGTGAATTAATGTATAAAGCAAAGCCTTGCAGAGCTCCCAGGCAGGTACAAAAGAGAGCTGTTTTACTGCAAAACCCAGGCCTTTACCAGCTATGTAGTTTCAAATCATAACAAACAAAATCCAACCAACCAACATTCACCACGATGTGTATACATAATGGTTATATAACTTGTTTTTCTACCTCTAATTCAGCTGAGTCACTTTCCCACAGCTCTCCTCCACTCAGCTTAAGTAGCAGGCTTGGGCCACGATTTTAAAAGGGTCACAAGGCTCTTATTTTATAACACTTTACCTACATGTAACTAAATAAAAAAATTAAACATTAAAAAAAAAAAAAAA